>SJYX01009490.1:436898-462615 GCA_006410675.1 Oreotragus oreotragus
AATTGAGGACAAGAGAGAAGGTGGTGACAGAGGATGAGATGGCTGGATGGCATCGCTGACTCAATGGACGTGAGTTTGAGCAAACTCTGGGAGATAGTGAAGGACAGGGAAGCCTGGCATGCTGCAGTCCATGGGGTTGCAAACGGTCAGACACGAATGAGCGAGTGAACAACAAATTGAAATTACACACTATCTTGATTACTATAGATTTCCAGGAAATCTTGAAGTCAGATGGTGTGAGTTCTTCAAATTCTTTTCTTTTTCAAGATTCCTTTTAATATTCTTGGATTCATAACAACTTTGGTATCACTTTGTCAGTTCCTTAACCTGGTGACATCATGACTAAGATTTTGTTCCCTTAGTGTATGAGGGCTATCTCATCATCCCATCCTTTCTTTCTCACCATCACCCATCCCATATAACTGGGCTATTAATATCTTTATGCAAGCCATATTGATTTATTTTGGTAAATACAATCTCCTTCAAATCAATGTATCAGCAAACAGAAAGTAAAACTGTCTGTGGCTGCAGTGCAGACAGGCCCTCATCAAATCTCTGTCTCACACACAAATATACATTCAATATTTTCACTTTTAATCCTTTACCAGCCTGAGATCTGATCACATATTACCACTCTGTTGTTATATGGGAATATTTAATAGCCCAAAACAGAGATGTTAAATACACTAATCACCCATCCAACAAACATTCACAGGATGTTTAAAATAAGACAGCCTCCTCACCAGATACTTCTTGTAACACCTACAATTAAGTTGAGTGTTAAGGTTATTCCTAGAGTTATCACACCATCATAAATTTTTTTCCTATTGTTTTGTGTGACAAAAGAGACATCAGGGAATCAGATTTAAATTACGAATGGATCCCTACCTTTACTTTTCAAGACAGCTGTGTCATGTTCAGAATACAGTCATCTCCCATACCACGTCCCTGAATTTCACGTGTTTTTCTTTTTCACACTCCTAACATCAATAAATACCAGCTCTTCTAGATTTTTATCTTCATATGTACACTGAATATTACAAAACATTTCCTAGAGAAATAAGATAAGCCCTAAATAAATGGAGATCAACACTACGTTCATATGTCAGAAGTCTTATTATTGTTAAGACGTCAGTTTTCCCTAAATTGATCTATAGTTTCAAGATAACTCTTAGTTAAAATCCCAGTAGGATTTTTTAAAATATAAGTTGAGAGTACAATTCTAATATTCCAATGAAAAGATAAAGGATCTAAAATAGCCATAACAACTTTGAAAAAGAACCTATTTGAAGGGCTAATACTACCTGATTTCAAGACTTATTATAAATCAGTGGTCTTCAAAATAATGTTTTATTGTTGTAAAGACTGATAATTAGATCAATGGAATGGAATAAAGCATTCAGAAATAGATCTACATATATTTGGAAAATCTGATAAATGTCACAAAGGCACTTTAGTAGAGGAAAGAAAGTCTTGTCAAAAATTGGTGCTAGAATCCTTGGATATTTATCTTCAAAAAATGAACTTCAATCCACAACTTATACTGTAAACAAAAGTTAATTCAAAATAGATTAGAGATTAAATGTGAATGTAAATCTAAACCTCTAAAATGTCCAAAATAAAACACTGAAGAAAATCTTGAATTATTGTGCTAGGCAAAGCTTTCTCAGATATAACAAGAAAAGTTTTTCATAGCAGGAGAAACTGATATACTGAACTACATAAAAATTATAAACCTCTTCCCTCCTAAAGACATTATGAAGATAAACAACAGACTAAAAAGAAAATATTTGCAAATCATATATATGACAATGAACATGAATTCACAATAAAGAACCAACAAAACTTAATAAGAAACATACAACCTATTACAAATAGGTAAAATGAGTGAACACTTCACAAACAATATGTATGAATGACAAATAAACACGTGAAAAAATGCAGAATATCATTAGTCATTAGGGAAACTTGAATTAAAACCACAATGAGGTACCACTACACATATATCAGAATAGATCAAATTAAAAAGAGTAATGAAATCATAGGAAGTTTTGGTGAGGATACGAAGAACCAGACCTTTCATACAATTGCTATCAGGAATGTAAAATGATACAACCTCTTGAGAAAATAGTTTGGTAGCTAATCTAAAAACTAATTATACACTTCCCATAGGATACAACCATTCTGCTCCAAGATATTTACCTTGGAGAAATGACAACATATATTCACACAAAGATTTATAAATGAATGTTCACAGCTGCTGTGTTTGTAAAAGCTAAAAACTGGAAATAATCCAGTGCCCATCAACAAATGAATGGATATACAAACTACACATGTCCATTCAATGGAATTAAATTCAGCAACAAAAAGGAATAAAATTTTGATACATGTTAGAGTATGCTTAAATATCAAAATCACTTTGCTGAGTAAAATAAATCACACAAAACAAGTATACATAATACATGATTCCATTTGTATAAAAAATTTTTAAAGGCATACTAATCTATAATGAGAGAAATAGGATCAGCATTTGTTTGGGGAAGAAGCATAAGTTTAAGTAAGAGTGGGAAGGAGGATTTACAAAAGAACAGAATGAAGGTGTTCATTTTCCTGACTGTGGTGATTATGTCATATATATATATATATATATATATACATACATATACATATATATATGTATGTATATATATATACACACAGGATCACAATATATATATATATATAAATCTATCAGATTATATGTTTTAAATTGTACAATTTGTTGTATTTAAACCTCAAAGTTTTTAAAAATAAAAATGAAAACAGAAAATAATAAAACAATAACAAATTTGGTCATACTGAGAGATTTTGAAAGCTTCAGACTGAACTGATAGAACACTAAGAAAGTATAAAGCAATGACTACAGGGAAAACATTTGATCAAAAAAGAAAATGTAATTCTGATATACGCTACACAGCTTTGTTGTGAATCATATTTATATAAGCATAATAAGATTTGGGCTTCACAGGTGATGCTAGTGGTAAAGAACTTGCCTGACAATGCAGAAGACATAATAAGATGTGGGTTTGATCCCTGGGTTGGGAAGATCCCCTGGAGGAGAGCATTGTAACCCACTCCAGTATTCTTGCCTGGAGAATCCCGTGAACAAAGGAACCTGGCAGGCTACAGTCCATAGGATCACAAAGAATCTGACACAGCTGATAGCACGTGCACACAAACACACACACACACAATAAGCTTTTTAAAATAAGTATTTACCTACTAAATTATCAAATAACTATATTGAGAGGATGGGGAAATGAAGAATGTGGTGGTAGTATAAAGGAGATAAATGATACTCTTGCATTATAAGTGTATATATGTATGTGTAACTGTATGCAGCCTAAACTTGTCACACAAGCTATATATGTGTGTGCACATAAATAAAATTTTTATTTGTGAATCTCTACATTTTTTCCATTGCCTATGGTGTTTTGATTTGCATCCACTCTTATTTAAGATAATTTAGTTTTGATTTGCCTAGAGAATATATTTTCCATCTCTTCTCAACAGTCAGAAAACATTAATTACTTTGTAAATAAAATAATTTAGCAGCATTCCAAGTGTTCTCATAATTACTATATTACTTACATTATGGATCTTAGGTTTACACTTTATTTTTGGAACATGCATTGAATGACATAAGCAAAAAAAAAAAAAGTGACTACGAGTAAAAGTATTCAACTTCAAATTGCCAGCTTCCTATAACTAGCTATTGACAACCCTGGGGATCACTCTGGTTACATCCAGAGCAATATTTGTTTTAGTCCCATTCATTGATTTCTTAGGCTGAGCTCTTTGCTGAGATAGCAGCACACAACTCAAACAATTTCACAGAATGTAAGGGTTAGAAAGGAACTTAAAGGTTACTGAGTCCAACTACTGCCAAAATAATGTCAGATTTCCTCAGGATATTGACACATATGAACTGGTGCCTCTACTTGATGCTGAATTCAACAAATACTTTTCAGTTCTTAACTTGCTTAAACACTCACTAGGGCCAGTTATTGCTCTTCTTCCTATTTCTTTTCCTTCTCTTGCTTTCCATTTTCTGCCAAGTTTTCTTCCCATAGCTTCTATGGCACTCCATTTTACCACTGATTCATTCTGTCTTGCTGAAGTCACTTTTCTTCTGCAAATTATTTAAATCCCCAAAGTTTGCCCTAAATCTTCTAATCTTATCTTCTCTACATTCTCATCCATTCTCCTAGCTTCAACCATTTTAGATAATATTTAAATGTATATTTAACCTGGAACTCTGCCCTACATTACAGATTTGTATATCCAGCAGTTCTTTGTACATCTCAATTTGGATGTATCTCAAATTAATCATATCTAAATTAAACTCATGGTTTTCTCCCCATACACATGATTATTTTTTATGAATTCCCCATCACTATTAATAGAATATTATCTATCCAATCATTCAAGCAAGAAAATAGAACATCACCTAATTCTACTTCTGAACTATCTCAAATAATATCAACTGTTTTCTCTCCTCAAAGTCAATTTCTTAGTTTAGGAAGCTAATTTTTCCTTTATCTTATGTAATACTATGAATGTCTTCTAACTTTCATAGCTAGAAGACTATGCCTCTGGTCTTATAGTTGTTTTTTTTTTTTCCCCCACCACGCTGTCAGTCATTTTTCTAAAGTATAACTCTGATCTTCTCTATCCTTCATGTAAAGCATTTTAATTGCTGCATATTATACTTGGCATAAAGTCAAACTGTGTTAAAATGTTTTTCGACACCAGTTTAGTTTTGGAATTTCATCTCTTGCTACTAAATCACTCTTTTAGGTCTAGAAAAAATAAATGCGTTTTGCTCAATCATGTGTCCAAAGGGTTCCCTCTTGCTTGAAAACCAGCTGTTGAAGACTGGGCTTCTTGGGAAACAAGTTCTAAGATGGAGGTTGATATGCATAAACGTTATTAGAGAGTGCTCTCAGGATCAACATCTGGGAAAGGGAGGGAAAGGAAAGAAGCAAAAAGAAGCAGAGGAAGAAGCCCAGTACCTATGCAATCTAGGCAAAGATTTCAGCCAACCCCAATAAATTCTTCAACTAGGATGGTCCTTCCAAGTTGTTCCCAGTGTGACGAGGGCACAAGGTATAGTCCCGCAGAGTTCAGCCATTGGGTGAAGGCTACACTGTGGAAGGGGACATGATCTTGGGCATGGCATCTCTCTAAATCAGGGCAATTTCTTAAAAGGGATGATGGCTGAATACTCTCAGCTGACAAAATTCCCAGTTGATCCATCAATCCTGATGGTTTATCCAAGTTTCTATTACAGGCCACCTCTGTTGTCCCTGAGCTACATATCTTCAAATAACATTCTGGTGGGCCTCTTTTACTGGAGAAAACTTACAAGTTTAGTGAAATGAAGTACAAGGACCTGCTGCTGTGGTCTTGAGACCAGAACTAATATCTGTCCCCCTTCTCCACTACCTATCTGAGATTCCCTTCACTCTCATTGAGCACCTCTGCTAGTCTTGGTGGCTTACTTTGTAGCAACCTACACTCAAATCCTTGAAGACCTGAGTCCTTGATTGCCATATAGCTTTCTGTGTTGGTGACTACTTCACATGTCCATTTAACATTCCTTGGTAAAGGGATTTTAAGAAATTTGCAAATGGTTCATCTTCACAATAAGCATGTTTCTCTATGCTCCCATTATTTACCAGCAGACTTACTTCTTCAAGTAGTTCAGTTCCTCTGTTAGGGTGGTAACTCCTCTTTTTCCCTACTTTTCCTTTGACACAAGGAGCAGAAACTGTCTTGGAAGAAACTGATAGTTCATGGTTCTATGGGGCCTTTGCAGTATTCAATAATGAAAATGTTTCTTCTCTTAAGAAACCAGGGCCTTTAAACCCACAGAGCCCAGATTTGTGGGAGTAGGAAACACAAATTTCTAAAAAGGGTCACTTGGAGTGATGATGGCAAGCAGAGAAACTTCTGTTATCAACAGTTGATTCTCAAATCCATATTAAGGATACCACACCAAATAAACCTCATTGATTAAGGGTATACACAGTATTCCAGAGAATGGCACCCTATACTCATAAGGGATCTTCTCAAAGCTGATGGCTTAGTTTTGGCTTCAACAGGACCTATCACTGTCAATATAAAAGCTTCTGTGTACTCCTCCTTCCAGGGTGGAAGGGGTCTGTGTAGTCAACTTGACACCAAATGGATGATTAATGTCCTCAAGGGTTAGTGCCACACTGAAAAATCATCATTGATCTCAGCTGCTAGCAGATTGGGCACTTGGGATTAACAATAGCTTTAACACTGGTGGTATTTGCTACTGCTCCATGTACATCCCCATCTTTACCACCATAACTATTAAATTCACATGTTCATTGTGTCAAACAGATGATAGCTGATGCCCAATGCTGGCTGATGCCAACTGGTTGAGCTATACTGCCTTCTCAGTTGTTCAATATTTCTTCTATGATGGATGCTCCCTGGTGAGCATTAAAATGTGATTCTAATATCTTCATACCAAAGTATGCTTACTCCTGTAAGTTCATCCACAAGGCTTTACTTCAAATCTCCTTGTCCTCAATCTTCTCAAATTTTTCTTTCCAGATCAGTCAGTCAAGTCATTTGCCATTGCCCATGAGCTTGCACATATTGTAATCACAGACCATTTCTCTTTCCACTCTGACTAAAGTTCTGCTCATAGTGAAGATGTATTCAAATTACTGTCTTTCAAAGCTATCACTAATTAAGGATATTCCAGAGCAGCCGTCACTTTTTAATTTACCTACATACCAAGCCAACTTATCCATGAACTGAGCTTGGCTTTTTCTTCTGTAGTCAGTTGGTTGCAAGAGACTCCCCTATGGGGTCGCACACAGGTGTGATCTAAGGAAGAGGCATAAGTACAAGAGAGGTGGGTGATGGGAGCCTGAGTCGCTGTGCAGCTTACATGTGCATACTAGCCCTTTTCATGCCCAATTCTGAATGCACTGCTTCCACTTTACTATGGATAATTGTTTCCATTTACTATGACTATTGCCAGATCTAATGTCAGTAAGTATGACAGAACCCACCCTATGATGCAGAGTTATGGCTCATGATCGCTTGAAAGCTCACAGCCAGGTTCTTTATCTTTATCACTGTAGGAACTATTTTTTCAAGTGAAATATGACTCCGCACTGCCAGTGGCAAAGTCTTGCAACAAAGCCCATAGGGTGTGCATGGTGGTTCTCCTATTTGGGCTTGCCATCATTCCAGATGGCATGTTTTATCACCACGAATACCAACAATGTTACATTTTTTTTGATCATATGGCCCAAAGAGCAGAGTCTCTTGAACTGCAACTTGGAATGCTGCAGAATATGTTACTGCTTTTGTCCCCACTCAGAACTGGCAGCTTTTCATGTAGCTCAATATATGGGATATAGCATAAACATGAGTTGAATTGACTGCCTCTGTACGCAAAGAGGCCCAATGAGCTGCTCTCATGGAAGGAGATGTGAGATGGAATAATTTGTCCTTTACTTTGGAGAGGGTGTCATAAAATATCTCTGATTGATGGACTCCTAAATATTTTACTAATTTTGTGAGCCATTTAAACTTCACAGAATTTAGTTCCCACCCTCTAGAGCATATATATCTTAACAGTGCCTCCCAACACACTGGCTGCTTTTTTAACAACTGGTCCAATGATGTCATCAGTCTAGGTACCAGTGTCGTGTCTTCTGAGATGCCCAGGCAATCCAAGTCTCCTCAGACTGCACCATGACAGTGGGTGGGAGAGTTCATACAACTCTAAGGCAGAACCATAGATGTCTAAATGTATATTCTAGCCTTTCACATGAATGGGAACTGTTTCTGAGCCTCTTTCTTGATAAGATGTAAAAAGAAGTATTAGTCTGATCAATAGCCACATATCATGTTTCTGAGGCCATGTTAATCTGCTCTAGCAAAGTGCCATATCTGGTTAGTACTGAGTTTGTAGAAGTCCAGAGTTAAGTTTACAGAAGTCTTCTTTTATCCTCCAGAGTTCATCTGGATTTTAAATGGCCAGGTTGGAAAAATAAATGGGGATTCGAAGGGGCCCACTACCCCTGCATCTATTAGTCTTTATATCTTTATGTCCTTGGGATAAAATATTCTATGGTTTTTCCAACCTCTGGCTGAGATAAGAGCCTCTTTACATGCTACTAAGCAGACCCTATGACATTTATATTTGGGGTTTAATTGCTAATTAAACACTCCCTGCTTTTTATATCTTTTCTAAGATATCAATCATGCTTGGCAATAGTCACCAAATTAAACAGTCCTTGTAGTTATAATTATCCCTCCATCTACACACACACACACACACACACACACACACACACTTCTTAAATACTTGATAGGTTGCCCCTGACATGGTAGCTAGATGCCAAAGATTCCCCGTTCCCCTACAGGGAAACACAGTTCCCAGTATTCACACTCGTGCAAGCCTCCTCCCTTGAATCCAGATTAGTCCCATGACTTGCTTTTGACCAATAAAATGCAGTGGGAGTGGCACTGCATAGCTTTAGGACTTATGCTCTAAGAAGCTTTTACCTTCTACCAGAGCCTCCTGGACCACTTGCTCTTAGGCTATATCCTCTCTGATCCTTGACTACATGTCATGAGAAACCAACTTAATACTGTAAAGCAATTATCCTTCAATTAAAAATAAATAAACTTAAAACAAACAAACAAACATGCAGAGACCACATACAGTACACTTCTCCAGAGCCCAAACTGAACTTCCAGCCAACAAAGATCATTAATGTCCAGCCAGGTTAGTGAGCCATTCTAGACATCTTGCTCATTTGCATTTTTAGGTGACTACAGCTCTGGTTGACACCAGAGAACAATAGCATGGGAGCCCCTAAATGACAATGCCCGAGCTAAGCCTAGACAGCTCATGAAACTGAGTAACACTAAATTTGGAGCTGCTTCTTTCAAATTAGTAACTAATGGAAACAACTGGTATACTCTTCCCAATTCACCACTGATAAAAATTTAACTATTATTAATACAAATGTAAATACGCTGTGCTAGGGGTTATTCATATTTACATATAGTCTCATTCCATTAAGGTGAGTCATCATTGTTGGATAACTGATATATGAGACAGCTTAGTATCTCAGCTTAGCATCAGTTTTCTCACACCACTCCTGGTACCAACTGATAAAAAGTTTGAGTTTCCCAGGAAGATCTGTGAGACACAGATTAGGATACAGAGAGTTCCTTGTGGATTTAGGATCAAGAGCTGTGGAATGGGAGAGGAGGAGAGAAAACAGAAACAAACTGAAAAGCTGGGTTGTGATGTAGTCTTAACAAAGGCCTCACCTGATACTATAGGGAGCTCTGAAGGCAGGAAATCCTAAGAAGAGCTAGCAGTTTCTCATAGCATCCCAAATGCCACCTTCCCTCTTCTGTGCCTGTCAGTTTTCAGCCAATTCAGATGTTATCTTGGATGCATGTTCCACCAGCAGTCATTTCCTCACTCCTCTGATAATCCAAGTAGATTCCTGCCACCCTCCGATCCCCGCCCACTCACATTTTCAAATCATCTGCTCCTTGTACTATGGTACTTATCGAAGCCCATTGTGATTGCTTTTTCCTCATCTTTCTCTGTTCAGCTAGACTTTAAGCTCTTAAAAAGACAGTGCATATTTTTATACATAGTGATAATAGTGTATATATAGTAATTCTTCACAAATATGAATAAAAACTGAGTCAAGCATTATTTAAATGAATAATAGTATGACAGAACCAGTATTAAACTACAAGTAACCATCTTCTCCTTGCTGCTGCTGCTGCTGCTGCTGCTAAGTCACTGCAGTCGTGTTCGACTCTGTGTGACCCCATAGACAGCAGCCCACCAGGCTCCCCCATCCCTGGGATTCTCCAGGCAAGAATACTGGAGTGGGTTGCCATTTCCTTCTCCAATGCATGAAAGAGAAAAGTGAAAGTGAAGTCGCTCAGTCTGTCCGACTGTTAGCGACCCCATGGACTGCAGCCCACCAGGCTACTCTGTCCATTGGATTTTCCAGGCAAGAGTACTGGGGTGGGGTGCCATTCAGGTTATTATTGCTCTGATCTAATAGAAGTTAGCTTAGAGGAAGGAGATTTATAGATTTAGAGTGCTTACTTCAGTGATAATCCTGAGAGTATACACACAGCTTTTCCCTGTGTTTGAGCTCCCTATGGCAAATACAAAGTATTTCCTGAGTCAGGGACTTTATAAAAGTGAAATGTAAAGCATGAGACATAGTTTAAAAAAAAAAAATCTAGTCTATAAGACTCATGTCTGATCAATGGAGAAACCAGGATAATATAAGTGTGTAAGGAAAACAAGAAAAGATTATACAGCTTCTGTTATTTTTATTTATATAAGTTGTAGATTGCATGAATTTTTGTAATTAAATATATAAGTAAGCTGTGTAAGTAACAAATATTTCTGTAAGTATATAAGTAAATGACGATTTAAAACCTGCCACAGACTTCCCTTGTGGTCCAGTGGTTAAGATTCAGCCTTCCAATGAAGGGGGTACAGTCTGTCCCTGGTCAGAGAGCTAAGATCCCACATGCCTCATGGCCAGAAAACCAAAGCACAACACAGAAGCAATATTATAACAAATAGGGGGTATCAGGGAGGTTCAAGAGAGAGGAGACATACATGTATCTATGGCTGATTCACTTTGTTGTGTGGCGGAAGCCNGATTCAGCCTTCCAATGAAGGGGGTACAGTCTGTCCCTGGTCAGAGAGCTAAGATCCCACATGCCTCATGGCCAGAAAACCAAAGCACAACACAGAAGCAATATTATAACAAATAGGGGGTATCAGGGAGGTTCAAGAGAGAGGAGACATACATGTATCTATGGCTGATTCACTTTGTTGTGTGGCGGAAGCCAATACAACATTGTAAAACAATTATCCTCAAATTAAAAATAAATTTTAAAAAAACCCTCCTAAAAAAAAAAAAAAAACAACCTTTCCCACATAACTACCCAAAGAGGCTACTTAAATAGACATCAATATGTAAACAAAGATGTAGACAGACAAATATTATTTTACATTAAAATTAATTTAATTCTTTACATTTTAGTGGAAAAACAGATATGATATGTTTATAAGGCAATAAAGTTCTACTGAAAAAATATTAAGCTGGAGATTAACCTTATCAGATTTTCTTTTTAAAAATATTGGAATATTTGATTAAATTGAATTTATCTTTTTTTTCTTTTACTGCTTGTGTTTTTGGTATCATATATAGGAATCTACCAGCAAATCCAAGATCATAAAGTTTTCCCCTGCTTTCTACTAAGAGTTCTAGAAATTTATCTTTTATTTTATTTGTTTTTTTAATTTCTGTAGCATATGGGATCTTAGTTCCCCCACCAGGGATCAAACCCACACCCTGTGCTTTGGAAGGTAGAGTCTTAACCACTGGACCACTGAGAAAGTCCCTGTTTCTTACATTTAGAACTTTGATCCATTTTGAGTTAATTTTATATATGGTGTGAAGTGGGTATCCAATTTCAGCCTTTTGCACGTGGCTGTCTAACTGTTCCAACACCAGTTGTTGAAAAGACTGTCCTTCCCCCAGTGAATGGCCTTAGCACATTTGTCAATAATCAGTTGATCACAGACACATGCAGTTAGTTTGAACTCAATTTTATTTCACTAATCTCTATGTGTATCCTTAGGCCAGTACCACAATGCCTTGATTATTGTTTCCTTATAGTAAATTCTGAAATCATGAAATGTGAGTCTTCCAACTGTGTCCTTCTTTTTCAAGATTGTTTTGACTATGCTAAGTCTTCTGGAGTTCTAGATGAGTTTAGAATCAGCTTGTCAATTTCTATAAAAAGCCAATTGGGATTCTGATAGAAATTGTGTAGAAACTGTAAGTCAATTTGGGGAATCCTGGCATCTTAACATTATTAAAAATACATCCAGTAAAGGAAAAAAGTCAAAAGGTTGCTATTTATTAAAACACTAAAACTTCTGCCCTATGAAATAAAATATTTGCAAAACACATATCTGATAAAAAACTTGTAATCAAAACATACAAAGAATTCTTACAACTCAGAAATAAGGAAACAAGCACCCAATTAAAAATGGACAGAAGACCTGAATAGAAACTTACCCCAAACATCTACATATATCAAATAAGCATATGAAAAGATGCTTAACATGATATGTCATTAGGAACTGCAAATTAAAACAACAGTAAGACACCACTACATTCCTATCAGATGGCTAAAATCCAAAACACTAACAATATCAAATGTCTGCAAGCACATGGAACAATAAGAGCTCTGATTCATTGCTGGTGGGAATGCAAAATGATGCAGCCACTTGGAAGAAAGTTTGATAACTGCTTCCAATCCTAAATATATAATTACTATATGATTCAACAATTGCAGTTCTAAGTATTTACCTAACTGAGTTCAAAACAAAACCTGTTTTAAGCAGCTTTTTTCATAATCACCAAAAACTGGAAGTAACTAAAGAGTCCTTCAGAAGGTAAATGAATAAACTGAAACATCCACACAACTGAATATTCAATTCAGCTCAGTTAAGTCGCTCAGTTGTGTCCGACTCTTTGCGACCCCATGAATCACAGCACGCCAGGCCTCCCTGTCCATCATCAACTCCCAGAGTTTGCTCAAACTCACATCCATCGAGTCGGGGATGCCATCCAGCCATCTCATCCTCTGTTGTCCCCTTTTCCTCCTGCCCCCAACCCCTCCCAGCATCAGAGTCTTTTCCAGTGAGTCAATTCTTCTCATGAGGTGGCCAAAGTACTGGAGTTTCAGCTTTAGCATCATTCCTTCCTAAAAACACCCAGGGCTGATCTCCTTCAGAATGGATGGGTTGTATCTCCTTGCAGTCCAAGGGACTCTCAAGAGTCTTCTCCAGCACCACTGTTTAAAAGCATCAATTCTTTGGTGCTCAGCTTTCTTCACAGTTCAACTCTCACATCCATACATGCCAACTGGAAAAACCATAGCCTTGACTAGACGGGCCTTCGTTGGCAAAGTAATGTCTCTGCTTTTGAATATGCTATCTAGGTTGGTCATAACTTTTCTTCCAAGGAGTAAGCGTCTTCTAATTTCATGGCTGCAGTCACCATCTGCAGTGATTTTGGAGCCCAAAAAAATAAAGTCTGACACTGTTTCCACTGTTTCCCCATCTATCTGCCATGAAGTGATGGGACCGAATGCCATGATCTTAGTTTTCTGAATGTTGAGCTTTAAGCCAACTTTTTCACTCTCCTCTTTCTCCTTCATCAAGAGGCTTTTTAGTTCCTCCTCACTTTCCGCCATAAGGGTGGTATCATCTGCATATCTGAGGTTATCGATATTTTTTCTGGAAATCTTGATTCTAGCTTGTGCTTCTTCCAGCCCAGCATTTCTCATGATGTACTCTGCATATAAGTTAAACAAGCAGGGTGACAATATACAGCCTTGACATACACCTTTTCCTATTTGAAACCAGTCTGTTTTTCCATGTCCAGTGAGGAACCTTAAACACACACTGCTAAATGAAGGAAGATGGTCCAAAATGGCAACATACTATCTGACTCCAACTATATGACATTCCTGAAAAGGAAAAACTATAGGGACAATAAAAAGATCAATGGTTGCCAGGGGCGCAGCATGATAATGGGGAATAAACAGGTAAAGCCCTGGGGACTTCTAGGGCACTAAAACCATTCTGTATGATACTGTAATGATGAATACACAATATTATACATTTGTGAAAACACACAGAACTGTTCAGCACCAACACTGAACCTTGATATAAACTATTGACTTCAGTTAATAATAGTGAACCAGTCTTATAATTTTATAACTGCATCACATAATAATGCCAGATGTTCATAACTGTGAAAACTATATGTGTGAGTATTGGGCAAACAGATGGTATATGGAAATTCCATTGTCTGCTCATTTGTTCTGTATGTTTAAAATTGTTTTTAAAAACAGTTTATTAACAACAACAAGAAAAAAAAACAAGATTAGCACATGATAAGTATGGAAAAGATATTTAGAGAACTATTAAGCATAAAGGCAAGGAAAGATTTCCATGGCGGTCCAGTGGTTAATACTCTGTGCTTCCAATGCATAGAACATGGCTATGTTCCTTGGTCAGGGAATTATCCCCCATCCCACATGCTATGTGACATGGCCAAAACAGTGTCAACCAAAAAAAAAAAAAGAATGAAAGCAAGGAGACAATTAAAAAGCTACTAAGGTTAAGTTCCAACCCGCCCATTCTAAAGGAGATCAGCCCTGGGTTTTCTTTGCAAGGAGTGATGCTAAAGCTGAAACTCCAGTACTTTGGCCACTTCATGCGAAGAGTTGATNAAAGTGAAAGTGAAGTCGCTCAGTCGTGTCCGACTCTGCGACCCCATGGACTGTAGCCTACCAGGCTCCTCCCTCCATGGGATTTTCCAGGCAAGAATACTGGAGTGGGTTGCCATTTCCTTCTCCAGTGGACATTCCCGACCCAGGGATCGAACGTGGGTCTCCCGCATTCCTAGCAGATGCTTTAACCTCTGAGCCACCAGGGAAGCCCAACAGAACAGTGTCTAAGAAATTATTCTCTGGAGTCAAACCTTATGAAACATGGACTTTGATCATTCTACTCATGATGGCTATAGTAGAATTAATTGATATTGATAATATTAGTAATTTTTAAAAATCGGTATATCTCTCTAGCAATGGTAAAATAGACAGTTACCTGTGATTCAAGATGGGAGTGTTTCTGTGACATAAGTTTAGGGCAGCAGCAACATCTCCTTAAACTCTGTGTTTCTCTGTCTTTGCTCACACTCCTATTGTCAAAACCTGTGATGAATGGAGGGTAAAAGATTTATTGGTATGCTTTCCTGTCATATTAGACAAGATATACAGAAATGGATGCTTGAAATAGCCATTAATAAGACATGAGTTGTCAGCATTGTATCACAGGGCAGGCTAAATCCATTATGATTAAGGGTTTTCATCTTAAAGGTAATTTGCACTAAAACGTAGGCAAATGGCCAAAATCCCATAGCATATCTGAAGGACTTGGAAAGAAAAGAAAAGAAACAACAATGTGTTTCAGGGTCTTGATTTGCAAGAGATGCCGTGTGTGTTTGTGTGTGTGTGTGTGTATGTGTGTACATATGACTGCATGAAAAGTTTGTTTTAAAGAGCCACAGTACAGGTTTATTTGTGCCCCTATTTTTCCCTTGATATGAACTCTGTGATATTCAGTAAGAAGAGAGTTAAACACTACCATTGTTTTTGGTCTACTGTGAGGAATCCACAGAAATAGAAACATGATACATTTTTCTTGATGACATATATTTGAAGATTTTGTCCAAATGATTAAATAAGCCATTTTGGTCATTTACTTGGCTCAGATTAATCTAACATTGCTGACATCATAAAAGAGATTTCCTGTAAAACATCAGGCCAAATTTATTCATTTTTGTGGTCAGATTTCTCAACCACTTAGGACTGCATTCATCTGCATGTAAAGAAAACACTTAAAATATGGTCTAATTTTATACACAGAAAGTCCAGAGATGGGAGCCCCAGGCTGCTCAGCAATTTCCTTACATCAATAATGTCCACATCTCTCTGTCCGCCCCAATATCCTTATTATGTGGCTTCCCTCTTACTACTTGTTAACTCATGGTTAAAAGAAGGTGTTCCAGTCTCAAATTCACCTTCTAGGAGGGAAAAAAAAAAGACAAAGGCACAGATATAATAAATGCCAGCTCTAGTTGTCTTTTAAAATGTTTTGAGATAGGACAGCAATAGTACTTCCAGAATCCCAATCCAAATGACGTCTGTTTTCATCTCACTGACGAAGGCTGGGTCACCCAACCACCCACAGTGGCAAGGCAGCTGCAAAGTTAGCTGTTTTTCTAATAGGGGCTCACTGCTGTCCCAGGAAACTTAATCTTTACAGTAAGTATCAAAAGGGAGGCGGTTTCTTGGGTAGGCACCAAGCCAGACCTAACACATTCTTTTGACTCTCGACCTCTCTAGCCTCCTTAATCTTTCATGTGAAAGTATCAGTATCAGCTTCACCTTTCTGAAGACAGTAATACCTCAGAAGTAAATTGTCTTCTTGTCTGAGTAATCTGGCAAAAACAAAGAACTATGCTCTCAGAAAGCAAACAGAAGTAAAACAAACTCTCTATGATTAGATTCTAGTCACTATACTATACAACAGAAAACTAATTCTTTTTAAAAAATTAATTATTTTAATTGGAGGCTAATTACTTTACAATACTGTGGTGGTTTTGCCATATGTTGACATGGATCAACCATGGGTGTGCATGTGTCCCCCATCCCGAGCCCCCCGTTCCACCTCCCTCGCTGTCCTATCCCTCTGGGTTGTCCCAGTGCACCGGCTTTGAGGGCCCTTGTTTCATGCATCAAACTTGGACTGGTGGTCTATTTCACATATGGTAATATGCATGTTCCATGCTATTCTTTCAAATCACCCACCCTCGCCTTCTCCCACAGAGTCCAAAAGTCTGTTTTTCCTATCTGTGTCTTTTGCTGTCTCGCATATAGTATCATCGTTACCGTCTTTCTAAATTCCACACGTATGNGTGATATTCAGTAAGAAGAGAGTTAAACACTACCATTGTTTTTGGTCTACTGTGAGGAATCCACAGAAATAGAAACATGATACATTTTTCTTGATGACATATATTTGAAGATTTTGTCCAAATGATTAAATAAGCCATTTTGGTCATTTACTTGGCTCAGATTAATCTAACATTGCTGACATCATAAAAGAGATTTCCTGTAAAACATCAGGCCAAATTTATTCATTTTTGTGGTCAGATTTCTCAACCACTTAGGACTGCATTCATCTGCATGTAAAGAAAACACTTAAAATATGGTCTAATTTTATACACAGAAAGTCCAGAGATGGGAGCCCCAGGCTGCTCAGCAATTTCCTTACATCAATAATGTCCACATCTCTCTGTCCGCCCCAATATCCTTATTATGTGGCTTCCCTCTTACTACTTGTTAACTCATGGTTAAAAGAAGGTGTTCCAGTCTCAAATTCACCTTCTAGGAGGGAAAAAAAAAAAGACAAAGGCACAGATATAATAAATGCCAGCTCTAGTTGTCTTTTAAAATGTTTTGAAATAGGACAGGAATAGTACTTCCAGAATCCCAATCCAAATGACGTCTGTTTTCATCTCACTGACGAAGGCTGGGTCACCCAACCACCCATAGTGGCAAGGCAGCTGCAAAGTTAGCTGTTTTTCTAATAGGGGCTCACTGCTGTCCCAGGAAACTTAATCTTTACAGTAAGTATCAAAAGGGAGGCGGTTTCTTGGGTAGGCACCAAGCCAGACCTAACACATTCTTTTGACTCTAGACCTCTCTAGCCTCCTTAATCTTTCATGTGAAAGTATCAGTATCAGCTTCACCTTTCTGAAGACAGTAATACCTCAGAAGTAAATTGTCTTCTTGTCTGAGTAATCTGGCAAAAACAAAGAACTATGCTCTCAGAAAGCAAACAGAAGTAAAACAAACTCTCTATGATTAGATTCTAGTCACTATACTATACAACAGAAAACTAATTCTTTTTAAAAAATTAATTATTTTAATTGGAGGCTAATTACTTTACAATACTGTGGTGGTTTTGCCATATGTTGACATGGATCAACCATGGGTGTGCATGTGTCCCCCATCCCGAGCCCCCCGTTCCACCTCCCTCGCTGTCCTATCCCTCTGGGTTGTCCCAGTGCACCGGCTTTGAGGGCCCTTGTTTCATGCATCAAACTTGGACTGGTGGTCTATTTCACATATGGTAATATGCATGTTCCATGCTATTCTTTCAAATCACCCACCCTCGCCTTCTCCCACAGAGTCCAAAAGTCTGTCTTTTCTATCTGTGTCTTTTGCTGTCTCGCATATAGTATCATCGTTACCGTCTTTCTAAATTCCACACGTATGCATTAGTATTCTGTATTGGTGTTTTTCTTTCTGACTTACTTCACTCTGTATAATAGACTCCAGTTTCATCCACCTCATTAAAACTGATTCAAATGCATTCTTTTTAAGAGCTGAGTAATTTTCTAATAGAGCCCAGCACAGTATTCTACCTGTTATGTCCAGGCACAGACATGTCCACAGTCTCTGGCAATATCACTGCATTCCAAAGACTTGTAGAAAATCTGGATTCCCTGTAACCAGTGTGACATCCTAGATTCTCACTAGTTTGCTAGAGTGGGTAGACTCTAATACTAATTTTTGAAGAAAATGGGTGTCGTGTGTACTTTCTGACAGACGTTTTTCAACTATTCTTATTTATCCTATTTTTAGATGTCTTATAATGCAAACACAACTTTTTTTCTCAGTGTAGGTAGGAAATATTTCTCATATTGATTTCAAACCCATTCCTCAGCTCCAGGCTCTACATGTATATTGCTATAAATCCAAGGCAACAAAAGAACCGGATATGGATTTTTGCCACAGAATCAAGTGAATTCTTTCCTTGTCTGTCCTTCCTCCTTTCCTTCCTTCCTTCCATCTTTCTTTCTTTTCCTTCTTCCCTCCTCCTTCTAGAGGATCTGATATGAAAAACAATGAAAGAAATCTGAAGAATTCTTGGAAACTGAAATTATTTGTGCCACTTTGACAGTGCCAGCACTCCAGTAATAACTTGTAATGTTCACTCAGAGATTTCATAATTATTCACATCTAATTTTTAATTGTGCATTTCTGAAAGGCAATTCACACAAATTCAAAGATAATTAAAATAAAAATNTTCTATTTGCAATTTCTTAAGGAATCTCCACACTGTTCTCCATAGTGGCTGTACTAGTTTGCATTCCCACCAACAGTGTAAAACATCTAATTTTTAATTGTGCATTTCTGAAAGGCAATTCACACAAATTCAAAGATAATTAAAATAAAAATATGTGATAATACAAACAGGAAAACATTTAACCCTGGGAAAACTTCAAACTTCCTATATAATAATTCAAGAACTCAATTTCAAAAGAATGAAATATAAGATGAAAAGAATCCTGCTTTGCCATATTACAAACTTACTAAGCACTGACTTACCAAAGTTAGAAACCTAAGAAGTTTTGCTTGTAAAAAGATTAAAAAATTAGTACCCACCTAAGTTATCAATTTATCAAACTTGATTAGACCACATTTCAAAGCAAAATAAAGTGTTTAATTCTGAGTCTGGACAAATACACTGAGTCTAGACTATGGTCAAACTAATAGGGGCCTGTGAACCATCACATACAAGAAAGCTAAAACTGTTAAAAACAGCTGAGACTTTTTACCATGAACAGCAATCACACTGAGATGGGAGGGTAGGGAAGCATAGGAGAAGTGGTACAAAGTAGACAAATAGGAACAAAATATCATCAGAAAAAAGGCTTTTCCCTCCAAAGCAAATGATGTTGCTGTCTGCTTAAATCCTCACTGGTTTCTTATTATGTTCTATCCCTAAAAACATCTGGCCTGCAACCACTGCATCCTCGTCTCATGCCACCAGCTTTCATGCCTACATTTGTGCAGTTTCACCAGTTTCCACTAGATCTCTGACAGGAAAACCATACCTGACGATGTCTTTATAGAGGACTGTGATGAGCACTTTCTCTAAAGGAGTATTCCATCTCCCCTGGGGCACCTTTGATGCACTACCTGGTTTGTCTTTCCCTCTCAGTATTATCTTCTTATTGACTCATTTATTCATTGACTTTACCCTAGAACATGTTCACTGGAGGCAGAGTACCCTTAGTTTTATTCACCAATAAAATAAGCTGAAGCTCCAATGCTCTGGCCGCCTTATGCAAAGAGCCAACTCATTGGAAAAGACCCTGATCCTGGGAAAGATTGAAGGCAGGAGGAAAAGGGGGCCACAGAGGATTAGATCGTTGGGTGGCATCACCAACTCAATGGACATGAGTTTGAGCAAACTCCAGGAGATGGTGAAGGACAGGGAAGCCTGGTTGCTACAGCCCATGGGGTCACAAAGGGTTGGACATGACTTAGCAACTGAACAACAAGTGCTAAGTTATTGGATCTAGAACAGTGTCTGGAGCACGTAAGTTGCTCAGTAAATATATTTCACTTTAATCAATTATACCAGAAGGCAGAATTTGTTTTAAAAACATTACAAGCCAATGGACTTTCTTTTAATATGATGAGAAACAGGTTAGTCATCTCTTAAGGCAAAACTGCAGCTGCCTCTCATGAAAGTAAGGAACCCCAGGCTAAAAGATGGCTGAAGATAATTGTTTTAGAAGCAAGTTGGAAGTCAGAAAACTACACAGATAACTTCAGTTCAGTCACTCACTCATGTCCGACTCTTTGCAACCCCATGAACCGCAGCATGCCAGGCCTCCCTGTCCATCATCAACTCCCAGAGTCCCAAACCCATGTCCATTGAGTTGGTGCTGCCATCCAACAATCTCATCCTCTGTCGTCCCCTTCTCCTCTTGCGCTCAATTTTTCCCAGCATCAGGGTCTTTTCAAATGAGTCAGCTCTTCACATCATGTGGCCAAAGTATTGGATTTCAGCTTCAACAACGAACACTCAGGACTGATCTCCTTTAGAATGGACTGGTTGGATCTCCCGGCAGTCCAAGGGACTCTCAAGAGTCTTCTCCAACACCACAGTTCAAAAGCATCAATTCTTCGTTGCTCAGCATTCTTTATAGTCCAACACTCACATCCATAAATGACCACGGGAAAAACCATAGCCTTGACTAGATGGACTTTTGTTGACAAAGTAATGTTTCTGCTTTTTAATATGCTGTCTAGATTGGTCATAACTTATCTTCCAAGGAGTAAGCGTCTTTTAATTTCATGGCTGCAATCACCATCTGCAGTGATTTTAGAGCCCAAAAACATAAAGTCTGACACTGTTTCCATTGTTTCCCCATCTAATTCCATGAAGTGATGGGGCCAGATGCCACGATCTTTGTTTTCTGAATGTTGAGCTTTAAGCCAACTTTTTCACTCTCCTCTTTCACTTTCATCAAGAGGCTTTTTAGTTCCTCTTCACTTTCTGCCATAAGGGTGGTGTCATCTGCATATCTGAGGTTATTGATATTTCTCCTGACAATCTTGATTCCTACTTGTGCTTCTTCCAGCCCAGTGTTTCTCATGATGTACTCTGCATAGAAGTTAAATAAGCAGGGTGACAATATACAGCCTTGACGTACTCCTTTTCCTATTTGGAACCAGTCTGTTGTTCCATGTCCAGTTCTAACTGTTGCTTCCTGACCTGCATACAGATTTCTCAAGAGGCAGGTCAGGTGGTCTGGTATTCCCATCTCTTTCAGAATTTTCCACAGTTTATTGTGATCCACACAGTCAAAGGCTTTGGCATAGTCGATAAAGCAGAAATAGATGTTTTTCTGGAACTCTTCCTTTTTCCATGATCCAGTGGATGTTGGCAATTTGATCTCTGGTTCCTCTGCCTTTTCTGAAACCAAGTTGAACATCTGGAAGTTCACGGTTCACATATTGCTGAAGCCTGGCTTGGAGAATTTTGAGCATTACTTTACTAGTGTGTGAGATGAGTGCAATTGTACTGTAGTTTGAGCATTCTTTGGCATTGTCTTTCTTTGGAATTGGAATGAAAACTGCCCTGTTCCAAAGCTGGTATTCTTACCACAACTGGATTCTATGATACAAAACAAATCAGTAATGCTGTGAGTTCCTTGAGAGGAGAGATTTTTTATTCATTTTTGTACTCCCAGTGAAATACCTGGCTCAAATTTTTAAATAAAAAAAGTCATTTTCAATGTAAAGAATATTGTCAGCTATATTAATAATTCTCTATGTATCCATCAGGGTCTAGTCAGGACAGAGAAGCTAAGCCATTGATGTGAGCGAGGAATAAAGAGCTGTTAACCATGGTGGTTAATCATGGAAAAATGTGGCTAACAAGCGATGGGGTGAACAGAAGCAGCAACTGCAGGGAGCAGCTGCCTCCTTTAGGTACTTAGAGAAAAGTGAACAAAGAGAGACACAAAGGTTATGAGGCTGAGATTCAGACCTGAAAGGATATGTCATGGCTGCAGTAAAGACTCCTCACCCACCTGCACAGTGACACCTGCAGGGCCTGTCATGAACCAAACCACTCACCACCATGTGGAAATCAACACTCCAGAAAGAGCCCCCCCACCTTCTTCCTCCAGCCCCACAGCCTCCCTCTGTTCTCTATGCTGGCAGAGCCTAACAAACACTGAGCCCTGGCAAAGACTAAATGCTGCTTGTTGAGTCCCGCTCCAAAAGCACAGAGTAGGACAAAGAAGTGTGGGTTTGATGCTGAGAAGCAATACATTAATAACTGACGTGCACCAACATTTTCTAAAAGTATTTAAGGCAGCTTTCAAAGCATCATGCCCTCCAGCAACATAAAAGCAAATATATAAGTGACTAGTTAGAAATATAGAAAGGCAGGAAAATGAAGGCAAAGCCAGCACTTTTATGGGTACACAAAATGCATCCTTTAATGACTGGTACTTGTTTAATACATATTACCAAGCTTAAGTCTCAGAAAATTCTTGCAACATAGATATTATTCTCAATTGTACACATGAAGAAACTTCTTGAAAATCATGTTCCGTTTAAATTGCAGGGTCAAAAAATGATTATACACTAAAGTTTATAATTTTCATTATACTGAACTACCTCCATGGGATGTGTGAGGAATTGAGGTAAGATTAGGAAGAAAGACATTCAGCATGGAAAGTGCTGCCTTTACTGTTTTTTTTTTTTTTTCCTTTTTATTGCTCTGCTATTTTTCAAGGATGAATTTCCTTACCAACATCTCCAGCAAAAGATGTATTAAAATTATACATGGAAACTCAGCAAGTGTGATAACAACATATTACATACAGGTGGAACTAGCATACAAACACTACCACTCCTCTTGGGAGTAGTAGAGTCCAGTTTCTCTATCAAAAAAGAAAAAAATCAGAAATTTGTAGCCCTAGACCAATTGGTACTCAAAACCAAGCTTTCAAACCAGCAAATCAATAATTAATATTTAAAGAAGAAATAAAAGCCAGGTCAGCAGCAAGCATCCTTTAGAAGTCATCACAGAGACTGTTTTTATTGAAACTTTCATTTTGTCGACCCATTTTTATGTACTTTTATTATAGGATACCTTTAGTCATACACTCAAGAGCATCGTTTCAAAACTCCTTTAAGAAAAAGATAAAAATTTCAGGCACCACTGAATATTTTATCAGTCTTCATTAGGAAATAAGCAATAATCATGAGTCAAATCTGAGTGTCAGGAGAAAGCAACTGTTCCTATGCACAAGGAAAATGTCACACAGAGTTCATCTGAGTAAGAGACACATTTGTTATCATTGTTCAGACATCCAATTTTGTCATTGTTATGAAAATCTTACATCCAAAGCAAGTTTAGAATTTGTTTTTCTCATTGGATTTTTTTAAATACTTTTGCCACTTTCGTTGCCATATACAATGGGTGGGTAATGAACACAGTGAGGTGGGCAATTTGGCACAAGGAACTAAAGAGTCTCAGATGTCCCAAGATGAGCTAAAATGAGAATAGTAATGAGCAACCTGGTGACTGACTTTGTTCACAAGCAAAGGTCTGATAGTACGAGCAATTAGGCAGAGCAGGTAAGATTGTCTATGCAAGAGCATTAAGGGAGTAGTAAAATGTGAGGATAAACTCAACAGATTGAGTCACAAATTTGATAAGCAGAGCCTTCCCGAGACTGTAGACAGTTTAGCTTCTTAAGGGGATTATTTTTTCCTTATTTTAAATGTAAGAGAAAATACAGCAAGAAGAAATGAAAACTGTCATCAATGACATAATTCAATCTATTTAACTACAGTTATAATCATTGCATTTTTCATCTTGTATATTTTTCACCTCATTGCAATCAGAGTGCCCATAATAATTCTGTCTCTTCTTGGCATCACATAATAAGTATTTTCTGTGTTTATCAGTTTTCACAATTAAAAAAATAATATATAAGTCACATCATTTAAGTACCATTTAGTTAGCATTAGTTCATTTCTCTACTTTTATAACTTTTATTTTTTGAGAAATTCTAAAATCCAGTGATACATAAACATTAGTGAATAAAAAACTGGCAGGTGTAAACTCCTTTTTCCATTGTTTTTGCCATGTTCCCCAAGTTTTGGATGAATGGATGCCTGCTAACAACTCTTTCCCCACCTCATCCCCATTTTTTTAATGTGCTAAAATACACATAACATGAAATTTGTTACCCTAGCCATTTTTAAGTATACAATTCAATGGTAATAAAAATACTTATAATGCTGTGCAACCATCACCACCATCCATTTCTGTAATGTTTCATCTTATAAAACAACACCACTGAACTCATTTTTTCCTTCTCCCAACCCCAGGCTCATTCTCTACTTTTATCTCTCTGATTTTTACTACTTTATATGAGCAGAATTACACAATATTAGTCTTTTGGGGACTGGCTTATTTCACTTAGCATAATATCCTTAAAATTTATATACTGTTGAAGCATATCTCAAAATCTCCTTCATTTTAAGGCTAAATAATATTCCAGTGTATGTATATGCTACACATTTTTCTTATCCATTCATCCTGTTGAGTCATTTCCATGTGTTAGTTACTATAAATAATGCTGCTATGAACATGTGTGTACAACTATCTCTTTAAGACTTTGCTTTCAAGTCTTTCAGGTATATTCCCAAAAGTGGAACTGCTGAATCATATAGTAATACTATTTTTAATTTTTTGAAGAACCACCATACAATATTCCACAGCAGCTGTACATTACATCCCTACCAACAGTACACAAGATTTCCAGTTTCCTCACCAATACTTGTCATTTTCTAATTTTCATAGTAGCTGTCTTAAAGGATGTGAAGTAGTTTCTCACTGTACTTTTGACTTGTATTTTTCTAATGATTAATGAAGCAGGGCAAAGGCTAAAATAGATTTTTGCCAAGAGAACACACTGGTCATAGCAAACACCCTCTTCCAACAACACAAGAGAAGACTCTACACATGGACATCACCAGATGGCCAACACTGAAATCAGATTGATTATATTCTTTGCAGCCAAAGATGGAGAAGCTCTATACAGTCAGCAAAAACAAGACCTGGAGCTGACTGTGATTCAGATCATGAATTCCTTATTGCCAAATTCAGACTTAAGTTGAAGAAAGTGGGGAAAACCACTAGACCATTCAGGTATGACCTAAATCAAATCCCTTATGATTATACAGTAGAAGTGAGAAATAGATTTAAGGGACTAAATCTGATAGGTAGAGTACCTGATGAAGTATGGACGTAGGTTCATGACATTGTACAGGAGACAGGGATCAAGACTATCCCCATGGAAAAGAAATGCAGAAAAGCAAAATGGCTGTCTGAGCAGTCCTTACAGATAGCTGTGAAAAGAAGAGAAGCAAAAAGCAAAGGAAAAAAAGAAAGACATAAGCATCTGAATGCAGAGTTCCAAAAAATAACAAGGAGAGATAAGAAAGCCTTCCTCAGTGATCAATGCAAAGAAATAGAGGAAAGAACAGAATGGGAAAGACTAGAGATCTCTTCAAGAAAATTAGAGATACCAAGGGAACATTTCATGCAAAGATGGGCTCAACAAAGGACAGAAAT
>SJYX01009490.1:462798-475877 GCA_006410675.1 Oreotragus oreotragus
TGCAGAGTTCCAAAGAATAGCAAGGAGAGGTAAGAAAGCCTTCCTCAGTGATCAGTGCAAAGAAATAGAGGAAAGAACAGAATGGGAAAGACTAGAGATCTCTTCAAGAAAATTAGAGATATCAAGGGAACATTTCATGCAAAGATGGGCTCGATAAAGGACAGAAATGGTATGGACCTAACAGAAGCAGAAGGTATTAAGAAGAGGTGGCAAGAATACACAGAAAAACTGTACAAAAAAGACCTTCATGACCCAGATAATCATGATGGTGTGATAACTAACCTAGAGCCAGACATCCTGGAATGTGAAGTCAAGTGGGCCTTAGAAAGCATCACTACAAACAAAGCTAGTGGAGGTGATGGCATTCCAGTTGGGCTATTTCAAATCCTGAAAGATGATGCTGTGAACGTGCTGCACTCAAGATGCCAGAAAATTTGGAAAACTCAGCAGTGGCCACAGGACTGGAAAAGGTCAGTTTTCATTCCAATCCCAAAGAAAGGCAATGGAAAAGAATGCTCAAACTACCACACAATTTCTCTCATCTCACACACTAGTTGATGCTTAAATTGAGCCTGGGATTTTGTAATTTTATCATTATGGTAAGCATTTCTTGACTTCACTCAACACTCATGGGCTGTTCCTTTCTAATAGCCACTACATTTCCTTTAGGAAATTCCTCTATGCCCTTGCCTTAGTTTTCCCCTAGCCATCAGATGCTTTCTTCTTAGATGAAAACAGTTGAGACTGATACATTCCTGGTACTGATACTCTCAAGAAACAGCCTATCTACTGCTACTATAAGTAGCCTGATACTGCTACTAGATCCCTGGAGTTTTTCAGATTTTGTCCTTCCTAAAGCCTTCAACACCTTTTCTTTCCATTTTTTGAACCATGTCTATAGACTTTCAGTATATTTCCTTCCCTCCTCCCCTCAAGTTAGTAAGAGTTACATTCCTCTTCCTGCAGCCAAGGAAATCTAGTTGATATATTCACAAAGGTGTATAGAAATGAAATTTAAATCCATATTCACTAAACTTATCATATAATCATCATGTTACTATCCTCAAAGGCCCCAATATCCCAAAGCAGTAAGAATTCAACTGAACTTGGCCAATATTTTTCCCCACTGCTGTTTTAATTGATCAGAGACTCAAATGTTAACACATGTCCCTATGTACTCAAATTTTCTTTCTGTGTTGCTGAAATCCTAAACACTAAGTCTGGATAACAAAAGGAGATGGAGATCAATTCTACATTTTGGGGGAACATTACCTATTTTTGGAGGCGTGTGCTCAGTTGCTTCAGTAGTGTCCAACTCTTTGTGACCCTACGGACGCTAGCCCACCAGGCTCCTCTGTCCATGGGATTTCCCAGACAAGAATACTGGAGTGAGTTGCCATGTCCTTCTCCAGGAGATCTTCCCAACCCAGGGATTGGACCCATATTTCCTGTGTCTCCTTCATTGCAGGTGAATTCTTTACCACTGAGCCACTGGGGGAGCCCATGTTTGGAGGGTATAGTAGGAAATCATCTGACAGGCTGAAGAATGAGGATAGTTTCTGGGAGTCCAAGTAACTTGGTCAGTAGCCCAGATCTAGGGCAAGCCAGATCTAGAAAGTAGGAAGGCAAAGGGGGCAGGTACTTGTTGCCTCCTGCCACCCTTTCCCGATGCTATCTCTGGCTCTCTGCTGGGGATTCCCCTGATCACCATTGTATGTTCTAGTGATTTCCAGCATCCTCATTTAATTTTAACTGATATTAAGTAAAAAAAAAAGTAATGGTATTTTTGTGGATGCTAAATATAGAGTATCAAGATTATATCTCAGCTATTAAATGTTAATAATCAATAAGGTTAAAGAATAAATAATACATAGTGAAGTCAGAAAGAAAAACAATAATCATATATTAATGTATATATGTGGAATCTAGAAAAAGGGTATAGATGATCTTATTTGCAAAGCAGAAAAAGAGACACAGATGTAGAGAACTAACATTTGGAAACCAAGGTGGAGGGAGGTGTTAGGAAGAATTGGGAGATTGTAATTGACATATATACACTATTGATATTGAGCCAAAAATCTGCCTTGTTTTTAATAATCACATTTATATTTGAGGTCTATAAATACTCCAAAGTGATGGGAACAGTATGGAGCCAATATTGCTAAAACATATTATTTAAGATTTGATGGACAGCTTGGATTTTAGAAGAAATAAAAATAAGTAGCTAATGAGGACATATTCATACACAGGGAACTCTGCTTAATGAACTTTGGTGACCTGAATGGGAAGGAAGTCCAAAGGGAGGGGATATATGTATATGTATGGCAGGAAGAGAAGGGGACGACAGAGGATGAGATGGTTGGATGGCATCACCAACTGAATGGACATGAGTTTGAGCAAACTCTGGGAGATGGTGTAGGACAGGGAAGTCTGGTGTGCTGCAGTCCATGGGGTCACAAATAGGTGGACACAACTGAGTGACTGAACAACAACATGGCCGATTCATTTTGCTGAACGGTAGAAATTAACACAACATTGTAAAGCAACTAATCCCCAATAAAATTAATTTTTAAAAAGAGTAAATGAATTAAGACTGAAGATGTAAAACTAAACCAGAAACAAGAATCTCAAATTAATAGGTAGTATGAGAAGCTATTGTGGGCGGAGTCCCTTGAAGCACTAGTTACTGACTGAAGTCAGCAGAGGAGTTGGAGTGGAAAGCGCATGGGAGAATATGCAAGGTTGATGTGACCCAGGAAGGNTTTTTAAAAAGAGTAAATGAATTAAGACTGAAGATGTAAAACTAAACCAGAAACAAGAATCTCAAATTAATAGGTAGTATGAGAAGCTATTGTGGGCGGAGTCCCTTGAAGCACTAGTTACTGACTGAAGTCAGCAGAGGAGTTGGAGTGGAAAGCGCATGGGAGAATATGCAAGGTTGATGTGACCCAGGAAGCACATGGGAGAATATGCAAGGTTGATGTGGCCCAGGAAGGATGAGACAAGAAAAACTGATGTGGAGTCCCAGGTGTATATGAAGAATTGGAAAGTTAGGTTTGTTTCTGATATTTTATAGAGCATTTTTGAAGCAACTTGAAAATTATTTTTAGTAAACTAGGCTTTGATGTTGATGTTTATGTTTTTCTTCTAAAATCCAAGCTGTCCATCAAATCTTAAATAATATGTTTTAGCAATATTGGCTCCATACTGTTCCCATCACTTTGGAGTATTTATAGACCTCAAATATAAATGTGATTATTAAAAACAAGGCAGATTTTTGGCTCTCAAACAGAACAGTATGAAAACATGCCTTAAAGACAATTTATCAAACTTATAGATCAAGCCTTTTTTCTATGAACTCTCAAATTTAAGATAAAGTTTCTTGGAATCTAGGCCACATATTAATTGAGTATGTTTGTGTTTACAGTATGTATCTCGATCAGAAGGTAGAGCATAAAAGAAAAAAAGCATGAATTAGGTCATGGAAGACCTAAATTCTACCATTGGCTCTAGTACTAATTTGACTCCTCAATTTGTGTAAGTTAATTAATATTCCCGGGCCTCAGCCTATGTATCTGTAAAGCTGATTGTGGAACAATCATTCTATTACTTTATTTTTAAGAAAAATATGCTTGTAAACTAATATTAAAGTGATAGAAGCTCACGGTAAAAAGGTCAAATAGTATCAAAATGGCAAAAGTAAAATACTTGATTCCTGTATCAGATCCCCAGTTCTTACTTTCTGTTCACCAGTGATAATCTCCCTGGGCTTTCCTGGTGGCTCAGCTGGTAAGAATCTGCCTGCAATGCAGGCAACCCCAGTTCGATTCCTGGGTCAGGAAGATCCCCTGGAGAAGGAATAGGCTGCCCACTCCAGTATTCTTGGGCTTCCCTGGTGGCTCAGATGGCAAAGAATCCGCCTGCAATGCAGCAGGCCTGGGTTCGTTCCCTGGGTTTGGTAGATCCCCTGGAGGAGGGCAAGGCAACCCACTGCAGTATTCCTACCTGGAGAATCCTCGTTGACAGAGAAGCCTGGTGGGTTACAGTCCACAGGGTGGCAAAGAGTCGGACGTGACTGAGTGACTAAACATAGCACAATAATCTCTCTTGCTAGAAACTTGTAGACTTTCAGTAATTTTACCTGCATATACAAATAGAGGAATTCTTAGGCCCGGACGGAAAAAGAGATCAGGTCATAGTTCCCAGACTGGCCCATGGTTGGGTCTCAGTAAAGGACTCGAGAATGACTGATGGATGCCTGAATGTCTTGATCCTTGTGCCCCAGATCCTGCCTTATAAACAGGGTGGCACTCAATTTCTCCTCCTTCCTTGTCCTGCCCTTTTTTAAATTTTTTTTTTGCATCTCCTTCACTGCTGGGCCTTTGAGCTCTGCCCATGAGGTTCAGTCTATGGCTGGGACTCTGCTAACTCCTGAAAAAATTTTTCTGAGCCAAGAATGGCATCCCATCTAGTAGCAGCATGGCACCACTGGGCACATCCAACACTTGTTTTAATCTAAGCCATCTCCCCTGCAATCTGGTTAACTCTTCCAAGTGTGGTGGCTGTGCCATAAGAAAACATATAACAGTATGGGTATTTTTAGGTCTGCGGTATTTTTTCATGTGTCTGCTGTACAGTTGGACCATGGATGGGCAGCTCAGGCCAGCACAATCATCTGGAGGCTATGACATAAGTACAGTGGGGCTGCAGTTTATTGGCTCTGAGTTTTCCCAGCATGACCTCAAACTATCACCTAGGTCTTTATAAAAGCAAACAGATGGTTGGCTGCCTACAGTTCTGGTACAGATGCCCAGAGCAGTGACATAAAATATGCAGCTGATTAACTGTCTAGAGGGACTACATGTGGAATTTGAAACCATCAAAATATCCTTGGGCTGTCTCAAAATAACTGTTCTGGAAGTGATGTTTCTGTGTCAGCTAATCCACGTGTCTGACAGGTCACTGTAATAAATGCACAGGGTCATGAAAATGCTTCTGCCTTATTCGATTTGAATTTAAAATTTCATTAAATATAATAAGGGCTTCCCTGGTGGCTCAGAGGTTAAAGCGTCTGCCTCCAATGCGGGAGACCTGGGTTCGATCTCTGGGTCAGGAAGATCCCCTGGAGAAGGAAATGGCAATCCACTCCAGTATTCTTGCCTGGAGAATCCCATGGACGGAGAAGCCTAGTAGATTATAGTCCACGGGGTCGCGAAGAGTNGGTTCGATCCCTGGGTCAGGAAGATCCCCTGGAGAAGGAAATGGCAATCCACTCCAGTATTCTTGCCTGGAGAATCCCATGGACGGAGAAGCCTAGTAGATTATAGTCCATGGGGTCGCAAAGAGTCGGACACGACTGAGTGACTTCATCTCACCTCATAAATGGTTAGCTGTTAATCATTATTCTTTTGTAACTTATTTTCCTTCACATTATGTGTTAGGCATTTATTTATTCTGATACACTTGGCGTTAGTTCATTTAAACTGATGTGTAGTATGCCATTATATGAATACACTAAAATGTCATCCATTCTCCTATTGAGCTACGAGCATGAGGATAATTATAGCTTTACACCACTGGCTGTTGAGTGGTTCGTTATGCAGCTTTATTATGGCAATAGCTAACTGATACACAAGGTATGTACACCAATTTCACTAAATACTGAACAACTGCTTTTCCAGCTGTTTGTACCTTTTGTGGTCCTATGACAGCTTCTCAACATATTTGCCAAAACTTGATAGTTGTAGATTGTTACATTTGCGTTAATTTGATGAGTGGGAAATGGTATCTCATTGCTTTAAATTGCATTCTTCGGTTGGTCAGTGTAATTATCTTTTCCCATGGGTTTTCTTTTTTGGTCATTTAGATTTCCTATTCTGTGGCTAGTATCTGTTCTAATTCTTTACCCATTTTAAAACTTGATCATGAAAATTATTTTTTATATATTTTCTTTAATATGTTTTTGTTTGACTGTGCCTGGTCTTAGTTGTGGCACTTGGGATCTAGGTTCTCTAGAACCCAGGTCTAGAGAACCCTTGGGATCGAACCCAGGTCTTCTGCGTTGGCAGCACAGAGTCTCAGCCACTGGACCACCAGGGAAGTCCCATGAATATTATTTTTATTAATTTTAGGAATTCATGTGTTTATTCTGGGTACCAGTGCTTTTTCAGTAATGTGCTGCAAATATCTCCTCCTACCCTTAGTTTTTGATCTAAAGCTTTTGCTCATGTCAAATTTTTTTACTTCCTTTATGATTTGTGCAGTTTATGTCTTGTTTAGGGAATTTTTTCTTATGCCATGCCATAAAAATTCTATATTCTCTTCGAAAGTTTTAAAATTTTGTTTTTAACATTGTAGCTTTTAATTCTTTGACATTTATTTGATATATCGTGTAGGGTAGAAACATGAGTGACTTTTTCACTTTGAATAACCAATTGTCCTAGCCCTGTTTATTGAATTATTTGCAATGCCACCTCTGTTAGAGATGAAGTTCGTATATTTCTCTGCTTCTGAACTCTATTCTGTTCCTGGCCTGTTAGTGTTTCCCTGTGTCAATGGTCTCCTAGCTTAAATGATGAAACTTTAAAAATTAAATATCTTAGTATCTGTTTAGCTTTTCTTCTTTATATTTTTTGGTTATTATTCTTTCCCATTGATTTTTCATATGATTTTTAGGATGAAAAACTCTGTTGAGCTCTAGATTGGCATTACATTAAGTTTATATATTAATTTGGGGACTTGTTACATTTAACTGGTTTTAAGCTTTGTCATTCATAAATACAGTACTGCTATTCTTTTCTTTTAGATCTTCAATAATGTCTTCCAGATTTCTCCATGAAGACCTTGCACAGTTTTTGTTAGGTTTTAGTTTTGGATTTAAAAAATATTTTTAAATGTTATTGCTATAGAGAATGGTATTTTTCCTATTACCTTTAAAACTACTTATTAATGGCAATAAAAGGCTATTTTAATTTGCTGATTTATATTCAGCAACCTTTCTGAACTCTCTCATTAATCCGAATAATAGGTCTGAAAGCTCTTCTAGATTTTCCATGTAGACAGTCATGTTGTCAGCAGAGGACTGTTTTGTATATTTCTTTCCTATTATTTTCTTTTTATGGCCTAGTTTCTCCCTAATGATGAAGGGAAGCAATGTGGCTTTGACAATTTTGTTTTCATGCCTCTGGACTAAAGAGAGAGGCAGGAAAACTAGAACCATAAATTACACGGCTGGAAATGTCCTTTTGTAAATTTATTCCTTTGGAAAATATTGTGCCAAAACTTCAACAAAAAATATATTTTTCAAATGATAATAAATTAGTGGCAGGGTTAGGATGAGACTGTAGGCTTCTACAGTATTCACTCTCCTAAAAATTGACATAAATTAACTTGTTTTATCTTTATCTTGTGAACTCTGTATGAACATTCCTACCTACAGATAAGAAAACTGATCTCACAAAGGCCACTCAACTAGTAAGTGGCTGAGCCAGAATTTGAACCCAGGTTGTTTCACGAGGGAAAGAGTTTATTTTTCTGCTTTTCTCATTTATGATATCAAGTCTAATACTTGGAAAGATTTCCCCAATTTGGGCAGGAGGGTCCTATGGAGGGTGAAACCCATCTTTAGAATTAGAGAGGTTTGAGTTCAAATTTTACCTTTAGCCATACAGCTTTGCAAAATTCCTTACAACAACTTGAACCTCAGCTTCCTCACGCATAAAATGGGCATAAAATCTCATCTTTCTTCAAGGGATGCAAAAACTCTCCCATGCATTATTCCAGAGCATGGGGTGTGAGCACAAAGAGTAACAAAGACTCTGCTTTGTCTGATGGGGTGCTTAGATCACCTCGGAAATGAGCATCCTTTGGGTTCTGGGCTTTGGCTTCCTACCCCTCCGGTTCCTCTTTCCTTTCACAGGTTCTCTGCCGTGTCAGTTCTGGTGATCGTAAAGTAACCCAGGGGTGCTATTACAGAAGAGTGAGGTGAGAGCAGGAAAGCAGTGAGGGACAGCGGGAAGGCCGTGTTGAGAGGCAGATGGGGAACAGGGAATGAGCCCGCCATCTTTTCATTGTTTTTCTAGATATTCTAATAGGATGCTGAATAAAAGTGGTGACGAATGTGTTCTTTTTTTTGACATGGAGGGGAAAGCCTTTAATGTTTGTTTGGGTTGCTGGTAGATATCCAGCATGCTGGTCATTTGCGCATTTGCTCTCCCATCTCTGCCCTTTTCCTGTCATCTACATCTCCCAGACTCTCTCAACTGGATCTTGGCTATTCTTGGCTAATAGAATGCACAGCTAGACTAGAGTGGCAGGAAGGGAGAAGTCAGAGAGTTTCTCCCCCTCTCTTGACTCAGCAGAGCTCCATCTTTTCCATGATGTCACCTCCTGCTAGACAGTCCCTTACTTTGTGGTCACAGCTTGTACATGATAGCCTCCCTGAGCTCTAGCTGCCTGGAGGTTTCAGCTCTTGAACTCTTCTTACCCTGCTTCCTCCCTCTGTCTCTTCACTAAGGATGTTAGAGCTTCTTGAGCTTCACTAATGTCTGTCACCCCTCTGGCTTCCAGCTGTCCCCACATGTCTTGAACTTGTTCCCTAAGGTAATTTCCTTTACGGGACTTCTGGCATGTGCCTTATATGCCTGACGAGATCCCAACTAAAACATTAGATTGGAGAAGTTCTAATCCATTCTTGTTTGCTTANCTTCACTAATGTCTGTCACCCCTCTGGCTTCCAGCTGTCCCCACATGTCTTGAACTTGTTCCCTAAGGTAATTTCCTTTACGGGACTTCTGGCATGTGCCTTATATGCCTGACGAGATCCCAACTAAAACATTAGATTGGAGAAGTTCTAATCCATTCTTGTTTGCTTATGGTTTTATTTGTTTTTCTTTGTTTTAATAAAGTATTGTTTTAATAAAATATTATATTTTACCAAATACGTTTAGTGTTGAGTTGCTATATGTGAGCAACTTTGGAGAGTTTTACATGTTATTTCTATTTTCTTCTGTTAATATGGTATATTAAATTTAATAGACTTCCTGAATACAAACTATCTTTGCACTCCTTGAGTAAACCCTGCTTGTTTATTATACTGTTGTTTAAAAACAGTATGCTGAATTGTTTGCTATATTTCAAAAGGATATTTGCATCTATATTCAGAAGGATAATTGTTCTATAATTTTCTGTTTTAATATTTCTCTTCGTGTAGTGGTGCAATTTCTATATTCACAGCTTAATTTCTGTCCCATTTTTGTTCTATTTAAAACAAATAGAAAAAAATAGTTTGCCATTTGTTTTTGCTTTTAGAATTAAGTCTTCACCTTTGATGATTACAGTTTTACCATGATTTTATATTTTAGGATATTTATCTTTTAAAAAAATCACTTCTTACTCTCACATTGTGTCATTTATCCTTTTCTTGTATTCCTATGAGATTTACATTGGACACACTCTCACCTCTATCCTTTTTTAAAACTTAACTGTTTAAGTATAACATGTTTTCGTTTAATTTTTGCAAGTTTGGATTGTTAAAGTCTTTATTTAAAAAAATTTTATATTTTCTCACTCTTTTTAAAACTGAAGCAGAATTGACTTACAATATTATACTAGTTTCAGGAATATAGCTAGTGATGTAATATTTTTTGCCAATTATACTCTAATATAGGTTATTACAGGATAATGAGATAATTCCCTGTGCTATTCAGTATACTTTTGCTGTTTATCTATTTTATATATAGTTTGTATCTATTAACCTGTTAATACCCTTAATTTGTTCATTCCCTCCTATCCCCTCCTCTTTAGTAACCAAAAGTTCATTTTCCATATCTGAGTTAGACTCAGATATAGTCACTTATATATCTACGTAAATGAATGTTTACATAGACATTCATTTGTATTACTTTTTAGGTTCCAAATATAAGTGATATCAGTTAGCATTTGGGTTTGTCTGACTTATTTCACTAAGCATTTTTCAGCTGTTTTTGAAGTTCTTCTCTGTTCATTTCTTCTTTTTGCTTTTCCTATTGTGGTTTGATGATTTTCTTTTGTAGTATGCTTATGTAAGAAAGGACTTCTTTTTGGTTTTGTGTATATATTTTGGGTTTTTGATTTGTGGTTACCATGGAGTTCACACATGTTGACCCATAATTATATCCACTAGATTTGAACTGGTAGTAATTTAAGTTCAAACATATTCTAAAAGAAACACATTTTTTCTCCCCTCCCCCACATTTTGTTGTTGATGTCATGTTTTCCACTTCATGCTTATCCCTTTTTCTCTAAACTTTTAAATTAATTTTTTCCATGGGTAAGATTCCTTTATCAATTTCAATACCATAATATATGATTAAAAAGTATTTGTCAGTTTGCTCAACAAAATTAATTTTATCCTTAGTACATTAACATTCTGATTGCATATTTTGCTAGTTGTCTTTCTGAGCATCATATTTTGTTGTAATATTTAGATTTTCAGTCTCATTTTGAATGGTAGTTTTTTTGCGCCTTCTCTCTTCTTCTAGATTAGTCTTCTCTGATGAGTATATTGCTGTTGTCTTCAGGTAGGCTACAGATCCACACTGAGAACTAGATATTCTAATGTATGTTGATGCCCTTGCCCTGATGCAATTTTAGTGATTTTGCAGATCCTATCATTAAGCCTATTACTAAGTGGGTTTAGTTTCTAAACTTGAGCCTGTGTTTATGTCTTACTGATATGCCAACTGTATCAGACAGAAAAGTTGCCTCTAATGATGTCTAGATCCTAAGCCTTAGAACTTGTGAGTATGCTACTTTATACTGTATAGTAAAAGAAACTGCAGATGTGATAAAGACTAAGGACCTTGATTTGCGGAGATTATTCATGTGGACCCAGTATAATCATAATCACATAAACCTTTAAAATCAGAGAAACTTTACCATCTGCACTCAGTGAGAGAGAAGTGTGATGACTGGGAGAAGGGTCAGAGAGTTGCTGGCTTTGAAGACAGTGGAGGGAGACCAAGAGCCAAGGAATGATGGATGAACAGTGTGTAGGAGCTGAAAAAATAAGGAAACAGAGTCTTCTTTACAGCTTCCAGAAAGGCATGCTGACATCTGGTAAGCCCCATGAGAACTGTAAGATAATAAATTTCAGTTGTTTGAGGCCATTATGTTTATGGTAATTTGTTACAGCAATGATGGAAAATTAATACCAATTATAAGATATAGCTAAAGTAGGAAATTGGTATCACTTAAATCAAGTAATTAAAAATTTCTATTTTATTTCTTCTATTAGATTTTTAGCTATACTCTTTCCTTATTAAACATTTTCTTTAGAAATTACAATATATATTTTCATTCAGTCTATCTTTAATTAATGTTATACCACTTCACACATGATGTAGGAAACTACATTCACCCTTCCTCTCCTTGGTTTTGTCATATATTATACTTCCACATGTTTTATAAACCCCACAGTGCAGTCTTTTCACTTTAAATAATTATTTTGAAAGATTTTAAAAGAATAGTATTTTGAATTTGCCTACATATTTACCATTTCCACTTTCCCGCCTGTAAATCCAAGCTTCCATACAGTATAATTTCACTTCAAGTTGAAGACTTTATTAAGTGCTTCTTATGGAATATCCATTTTTCCTATTGGAAAAAATTCTCTCAGCCTTCATAATGCATCTATTTCACTTTAATTTTTAACAGAGACTTTTTTATGAATATGAAATTTTAGGCAGATTTTTCTCCGTACTTTAAAGATGTCATTTCATTTTCTTCTGCCTGTCTTTCAAAAGTCTGCTGTTATGCTTATCATTGTTCCTCTTTATGCACTAAGATTTTCTTTCTCTAGCCCTTTTAAAACTCGATCTTTTAGCAAGTTGACAATGACATTTAGTTTCTTTTAAACTGTGATTTTAAAGATGTGGTTTTTTAAAAAATACTTACTGTGCTTGAAATTTGTTGAGTTTCCTGCACCTGTACTTGATACTTTAACATTAAATTTGCAAAAATATTTAGCTGTAATTTCCAGTATTTTCTGCTCTACTCTTTATTCTTTTATAACTTCAATTATACATGTGTAGCACCACTTAAATCTCTCACAAACTACAGATGTTTTATTTTTTAAACTATTTTCATTTTCTATTTCAGTTTAGATCATTTCTGTTCCTCTATCTTCAAATTCACTAAGCTTTTCATTTGCAGTGTCCAATTTGTTGTTAATCTCATCCAGTGAATTTTGAAATTAAAATACAGTATTTTTCACTTGGTTGTAGAACTCTATTGGTTCTTCTTTCCTAAAATATGCTAGATTCTCACCTAATTTGTTATTCTAAAATGTATTTACAATATTTGTTTTAAAGTCCTATCTGATTTTTAATTAACTGGGTCACCATAGTTTGTCTTCCATTGAATGTTTTCTTTTGATTATGGAGAACAATTTCCATGTGTGTCTTAGAATTTTTGATTGTATTCCAGACATTGTGTACAAAACAAACAAACATTAGAAGCTTTTTTTTGGGTCTTTTATAGAAAGTGAGAAGCTGATTAAGCAGATTGCTGTTAAAGTTAAGTTATTTCAAACTGGGCTACAGCTTTGATTAAATTGAGTTCACTTGTGATTAACCTAACCTTTAATATCTAGGACAGCTGCCTTTTTTTTTTTTTTTTAAATTCTTTTTAATCTTGTTTGTGTTTGAGTCACGAAGGGACTGAGCTGCAATTTTGATATTTTTTGCTTTAGAGTCACTCAGATTATGTTCTAGGAATAAAACCACTGTGAAATCGTGCAGGACTACAGTTCTAGATTCCTCTCAGTCAGTTCAGTTCAGTCGCTCAGTCGTGTCCAACTCTTTGCAACCCCATGAATCGCAGCACACCAGGCCTCCCTGTTCATTACCAACTCCCGGAGTTCACTCGGACTTGCGCCCATCGAGTCAGTGATGCCATCCAGCCATCTCATCCTCGGTCGTCCCCTTCTCCTCCTGCCCCCAATCCCTCCCAGCATCAGAGTCTTTTCCAGTGAGTCAAGTCTTCACATGAGGTGGCCAAAGTATTGGAGTTTCAGCTTAAGCATCAGTCTTTCCAAAGAA
>SJYX01009490.1:479992-589951 GCA_006410675.1 Oreotragus oreotragus
CGTTTTTGAGATTGCATCCAAGTACTGCATTTCGGACTCTTCTTTTGACCATAATGGCTACTCCATTCCTTCTGAGGGATTCCTGCCCGCAGTAGTAGATATAATGGTCATCTGAGTTAAATTCACCCATTCCAGTCCATTTTAGTTTGCTGATTCCTAGAATGTCAACGTTCACTGTTGCCATCTCTTGTTTGACCACTTCCAATTTGCCTTGATTCATGGACCTGACATTCCAGGTTCCTATGCAATATTGTTCTTTACAGCATCGGACCTTGCTTCTATCACCAGTCACATCCAAAACTGGGTATTGTGTTTGCTTTGGCACCATCCCTTCATTCTTTCTGGAGTTATTTCTCCACTGATCTCCAGTAGCATGTTTGGCACCTACTGACCTGAGGAGTTCCTCTTTCAGTATCTTATCATTTTGCCTTTTCATACTGTTCATGGGGTTCTCAAGGCAAGAATACTGAAGTGGTTTGCCATTCCCTTCTCCAACTAATGCGACTAGCTGACTAATTGGAAAAGACCCTGATGCTGGGAAAGATTGAAGGCAGGAGGAGAAGGGGATGACACAGGATGAGATGGTTTGATGGTATCACCGACTCAGTGGACATGAGTTTGAGTAAACTCTGGGAGTTGGTGATGGACAGGGAGGCCTCACATGCTGTAGTCCATGGGGTCACAGAGTTGGACATGACTGAGTGAATGAACTGAACTGAGGCACATATGAAGTGCCATGTAAGAATGGAGCTGTTTGGGGACCCTCTCTATTTCACGGCTCTATTTCTCTGTCTTTCTTGAAAAGTGTATTTATTTACTTATTTTTGCTGTTTTAGGTTTCTGATGCTGCACAGTCTTTTCTCTGGTTGCAGTGTGCAGCTTCTCATTGCCGTGGCTTCTCTTGAGGCTACCAGGCTCTAGAACACAGGCTCAAGAGTTGTGGTGCCTGGGCATAGATGCTCCACAGCATGTGGGATCCTCCCTGATAAGGGATTGAATCCATGGTCTCCTACCTTGGCAGGCAGATTCTTTACCACTCAGCCACAAGGGAAGCCCTATTTCTCTATCTTTATAACAGCTGCGTTCAGGTGTGGATTCACTTTTGTCTATACTGCTGAATGGGCTTCCCTGGTGGCTCAGCAGGTCTGATGCAGGTCTGATCCCAGGTTTGATCCCTGGGTCTGGAAGATCCACTGGAGAAGGAAATGGCAACCCACTCCAGTATTCTGGCCTGGGAAATTCCATGGACAGAGGAGTCTGGCAGGCTACAGTACATGGGGTTGCAAGAGTCAGACACAACTTAGTGTTTGACCACCACCACCATACTTAACAACAGTCAGTGTGCACACTCCAGCTGAGGATCACATTTCTCTGCAAGTCAGGGAAATCATCAGCATTGTATTTTCAGTTGTTGCTTCCTATTCATTCTCACTGTTCTTCATGTCTGGAGCTCTGATTAGTCTAAGGTTGGAACATTTACGTCTATTCCCCGAAGACTCTTAAATCATTTGCATATCTTAAAAAATTTCTTTATATCTTTGTTCAGGCTCTGCCTTTTCTATACTCCCTTCCAATTTATTAGTACTCTCTTTGGCTAGGATTGATATCATCTATTTATTTTCCAATAAGAAAGATTAAAATTTAATTTCCAAGATTTCTAAGTACTGTTTCTCCTCTCATTCATGTTCTCTCCTCCTTTTCTTCTCCCCTTACTGCTTTTTCAAAATCTCTACTGTCCTTAATGCATAGCTACTTATTTTGTTATATAGTCTTTAATGTAGCTTTTGGGAAGAAGTTATTCCTTAAAAAATTTTTTTTGAAGACTTTAAAGACATCAAATTTTTTTCTAGGAGACATCTTTATTTTTACGTTTAGTTGGAATTGGGTCTTCTCATTTGCTAAGTGGTTTTAAATTGTTTTTGTTATTTTCATTTTGTTATCTTTTAAAATCATATTATCTTTATGTGCTCCTGAACTTGAGTTTGCAAGTGCATCTTGTGAAGAAATTTCTTATGTCTTTCCCTCCACTTCTTACCATTTCCCCACATACTGGTGTCTTTGGTAGCTTTACAATTGCTTCCATCAGTCTCCATAGGGCCCACCATTAAAAAAAAAACAAACAAAACAAAACCTATATTGTTGGACCAGGACTTTTGTTTGAAGAGGTATCACAGATAAATTTCTGGGCAGTGATCATTTGGCCGAGATCTTGGTACTTCTTTCTGGTCACTCTAACCAATGACTCCTTCTAGGCCTCTAGCCCTGACTCTGGTTAATGAATGGGAAAGTCCCCATGGCAGAACAATCAGGCTTGACACAGGAGGTCTGTCTGCTTTCCTTCCCCACAATAACTGGGCACTACCAGCCCAGCTACCATAGTAGAGGTGAAAATTCTCTGCTTGTTTTGGATCTCAGAGCCACTGCTTATAACTTTGTATTTTTGTTCTATTTTTTTTTCCCTCCCAGTGGAACCATTTATGAGAATGAGTATGGGTTTTCATATTTTCTTGTATTATATCTTTGCTATTTTGGGGTGGAAGTGGGAGGTGGAAAAGTGGTCTTCCAAGTAAACCCCACACCATGTTGACAAGAAGTCCAGATTTGTGTTTTAGAAATATAAATCTGGAGTGATTATGTAGTGAATTCGAAGGCACTGAGGTTTGAGACACGAGTTTTGTTCCAAAGAATTCCTGGAAACGAGATAAAGGATAGTTTGTGATAAGAATAGAGAAAAGAGAGGTAAATTACAAAGAGTTGGAAACATTATTCAAGTAAAGCTGGATTTACTTTAAAGCCCTGGTCCTCAACAGGGCTATACTGCTCCCTAGAGGGTGTTTTGGAAATCGGTGGTAGTATTTTTGGTTTTCGTAGTCATGGGGGAGAGTTTCTGATATTTGGGGCTTCCTTGGTGGCTCAAATGGTAAAGAATCTGCCTGAAATGCAGGAGAGCTGGCTTCAACCCCTGGGTTGGGAAGATTCCCCAAGTTGGAAAGATGCCCTGGAGAAGAGAATGGCTACCCACTCCAGTATTCTTGCCTGGAGAATCCTATGAACAGAGGAGCCTGGTGAGCTACACAGTCCACGGGATCACATAGGGTCAGACACAACTAGAAGGCTAACATTTTTCTGATATTTAATAGGTGGGAGCCAGCCATGGTTAATGTCCTAGCATGTGCAGAATGCTCTTATACTTTGAAGGACTATCTAATGTCTTATATGACTTTCAAATATCCCAGACATTTATGTGGGTGACACACCTATTTAAAATTCGATAATTTACACATTAATATTAATTTTATTCCACAGAATTTTATTTCACACTGAATTTTTCAATAGTACAACTACCGTGTTAATTTAGTGAAGACTTTGTTTTGTTTGAAACCTAACCAAAATTATTCATCATTACAGAAAATCAATTTGCTGACAGCAGCAGTGCTCATGGTATATCAATCTCCAAAACTGGTGATCTGAAATATTTTTTCATCTGTGACTTTCATGGGCAATAGAGAAAATAAGAGATCATTTTGAAGAGACTTAGAATCAAATCTCATGTAACTAATGAGATCATATGAACATGAGGATCTAACTGAATTTTGTTAATAAGCTGTTGAAAGAGTTTCATATTATATCATTATATATTGAATATATATAATTATATAACATTTCATATTATATCATTGATATATTTTTATTTCTTTACGTGTGGCACTATGTGACAAATACATATTTTGAAAATTACATAGTGGAATTAGTTATTGTTTGGGGCTTTTGCTTTTCAACAATAACTGAATTTTGTTAATAAGCTGTTGAAAGAGTTTCATATTATATCATTATATATTGAATATATATAATTATATAACATTTCATATTATATCATTGATATATTTTTATTTCTTTACGTGTGGCACTATGTGACAAATACATATTTTGAAAATTACATAGTGGAATTAGTTATTGTTTGGGGCTTTTGCTTTTCAGCATTACTCTGATCCTGTCTCCAGAGGTCTAACATACTAGTTTTCTGTGCTATATTGCTTCAGTCATATCCACCTCTTTGCAGCCCCACGGTCTGTAGCTCACCATGCTCCTCTGTCCGTGAAATTTTCCAAGCAAGAATACTGGGGTGGGTTGCTGTGCCCTCCTTCAGGGGATCTTCCCAACCCAGGGACTGAACCATCATCTCTTGCATCTCCTGCATTGGCAGGTGGGTCATTTACCATTATCCTCATCCGGGAAGCCTACAGGTCTTTTGAGTCTTTTGCATTCAGTTCCTTTTTGGAAATCATACCTTGTTTTCCATCATCCAACAAAATCTATGCTTTCTAGAGCCTTTGAAAATTCCGAGATTAAATGTAAGCTTCAACATGTGGAGAGAGATTTCAAAAGAGATGTTTTAATACTACTCTATCCCATGTCATAACAAAAGGATCATTTTAATGCTGTGTTTATAAATATGGTCTAGCTCATTTGTGGGAATATTTTACTCATTCTTTCCTTTTTGATAGTATGTAATTAACCTTGGCATTTATCCCTCCTTCATCCAATGTTACTCTCTTCTTTCCCTATTCTTATACAAACAAGTCCGGTCTATTGTTCCTTATCTCAATAGGTTTTATTCTCTTGCTATTCATGCTGCTACTTTTTTCCCCCCTCTAATTACTCTGTAGAGTTCATCATCATCTTACTTTTCTTAAATCTCAGTGTTTTTATTATATGTAGATGCAAACATCTGACTACTTCAGTAGCAATGCTCAAGAATTTATACATTGAAATACACATATATATATATATATGATTTCACCATAATTTAGTTCCCTTTATTTACTTTCATATTATAGGTATGATATTATACTGCTTAGTATTAGTATGTACTGAATTGTGTTCCCTTAAAATTCATATGATGAAGTCCTAACCCAAATACAACCCCCAATGTGACTATATTTGGAGATGAGGTCTTTAAATGGTAATTAGGGTAAAATGAGATCGGAAAGGTAGGGCTCTAATCTAACAGGACTGGTATCTTTATAAGATGAGGAAGAAACACAAGGGATATGCACACATGGAGAAAAGGTTACACGAGGATACAGCAAATTGATGACTACCCGTAAGCCAAGGAGAGAGGCCGCAGGAGAAACCAAACTGCTGACACCATGATCTCAGACTTCCAGCCTCCAAAACTATGAAAATAAGCTTCTATTGATTAGGCCACCCAGGCTGTGGTGTTTTGTTATGCTAGCTCTAACAAACTAATACAAATATTAGATATGTAGACAGGTGAAATTGTCTATGGTTACCTCCTTCGGGTTATTTAACAGGTATTACAAAACATTTGTTGTAAAAGGGCTTTGGCAGAATCAGAGCACTGACAAATAGCCACATGCTTCCCCATATTTTCTGCCCTCTACACAGCTAGGTGGGGTCAGTTCCGACATGGACTGTGAGCAGGAATGACTTCTGTTACCTCTGAGATGAGCCATAGATGAGTCGTTGTGTGTGACCTTCTAGCTCCACCTCTTTATCTGTTGCAACAACCAGCAGGGCTCTGGTTTTATCAGTGTTTAGCTGATAGAATACAAAGCGCTATAGCTCTGAGACAGCTGCTCCTGAGAGATGTGAAACTCACAATGGTGAGAATGAGAAATCCCTTCTCAGGTTCCCAAGGTTAACCTGTTAAGATAGTATAATTTTGCTGTTAGCCAGACTATATAAATGGAGAAGGAAATGGCAACCCACTCCAGTGTTCTTGCCTGGAGAATCCCAGGGACGGTGGAGCCTGATGGGCTGCCATCTATGGGGTTGCACAGAGTCAGACACGACTGAAGCGACTTAGTAGCAGCAGCAGGAATAATTTAGGAGAAGGCAGTGGCACCCTATTCCAGTACTCTTGCCTGGAAAATCCAATGGACGGAGTAGCCTGGTGGGCTGCAGTCCATGGGGTCGCTAAGAGTCTGACATGACTGAACGACTTCAATTTCACTTTCACTTTTCACTTTCATGCATTGGAGAAGGAAATGGCAACCCATTCCAGTGTTTTTGCCTGGAGAATCCCAGGGACGCGGGAGCCTGGTGGCTACCGTCTATGGGGTCGCACAGAGTCGGATACGACTGAAGCGACTTAGCAGACTGTATAAAATTTGGTACTGTAAGAAGGATGTTGCTTTCTAAACCTAGCATATGTATTATTGACCACACTCTTATGTAGTAGGTGACAAGGAAATTTTTATTAGAGGGTGAGAAGATGAAGATCTATGTATACAGTGTCAAAATCTTTCGTAATACTGAAGACTAGCAAACATAAAGAAATAGTTGGGAAACACAGTGTTAATTGTGTGTGCTATTGGTTTCATTTAGCAAGGTATTATTCTAAAAAAAGACAGATGAGCTGAGTAAAGCATTCTGGCAACAGGATCTATGGCCTTGCGTTATTGGAAAAGTCAGCTGCTTTGAGATCCTAACTGTAAGAGAGACTTTACCAAGGCATTCAGAAATAAATGCTTTAAAAATCTCTCAAGTAACTAAATAGCTTTAAGGGAAAGGTAAGATTAAGTGTATGATTTTCCCACTTAAATGCAAGGCATGACACCCTAAAACTCCCAGAAAAGAACATAGACAAAGCATTCTCTAATATAAGCAGTATCAATGTTTTCTTAGGTCAGTACATCAAGACAAAAGAAATAAAAGGAAAAATAAACAAAAGGGACCTTATTAAACATAAATTTTACATAGCAAAGAAACCCATAAACAAAGCAAAGACAGCGTATGGATTGGGAGAAAATATTTGCAAATGATGTGATCAAAAAGAGCTTAATTTCTAAAATATACAAATAATTCATACAATTCAATAACAAAAAAGACCCAATCAAAAAATAGGCAGAAGATCTAAACAGATATTTCTCCAAAGAAGAGGAAGGAAAGGGAAAGTAGCTCAGTTGTGTCCGACTCTTTGCGACCCCATGGACTTTATAGTCCATGGAATTCTCCAGGCCAGAATACTGGAGTGGGTAGCCTTTCCCTTCTCCAGGTGATCTTCCTGTAATGTGGGAGACCTGGGTTCGATCCCCGGGTTGGGAAGATCCCCTGGAGAAGGGAAAGGCTACCCACTCCAAAGAAGAGAGAGACGGCCAATAGGCACATGAAAAGATGCTCAACATCTCTAATTATTAGAGAAATGCAAAATAAAACTACAATGAGGTACCACCTCATACCCCATTCTCACAATCAGAATGGCCATCATTAAAAAGTTTACAAATAAAAAAATGCTGGAGAGTGTGTGGAGAATGTGGGAGACCTGGGTTCGATCCCCGGGTTGGGAAGATCCCCTGGAGAAGGGAAAGGCTACCCACTCCAAAGAAGAGAGAGACGGCCAATAGGCACATGAAAAGATGCTCAACATCTCTAATTATTAGAGAAATGCAAAATAAAACTACAATGAGGTACCACCTCATACCCCATTCTCACAATCAGAATGGCCATCATTAAAAAGTTTACAAATAAAAAAATGCTGGAGAGTGTGTGGAGAAAAGAGAACTCTCCTATATGTGGTGGGAATGTAAATTGGTGCAGTCACTATGGAAAACAGTATAGAAGCTCCTTAAAAAATCTAAAAACAGAGTTATCAAATGATTCAACAATCCCATTCTTGGGCATATATCTGGATAATCATAGTTTGAAAAGATATAGGCCTCCCAATGTTCACTGCAGCACCATTTACAATAGTCAGTACATGGAAGCAACCTAGATGTCCATCAACAGAGAAATGGATAAAGAAGTTGTGGTACACACACACACACACACACACACACAATGGAATATTACTCAATCACAAAGAGGAATAAAATAATGCTATTTGCAGCAACATGGAAGGACCTAGAGCTGTTTTACTGAGTGAAGTAAGTCAGACAAAAAAAGACAAATATCATATGATATTGCTTATATCATAAATATGACCACAAGTGAACTTATCTATGAAACAAAACCAGACTCTCAGATATAGAGAACACACCTGAGGTTGCCAAAGGGGAGGGGGTGGTGCACAAGGGGTGGACTGAGCGTTTGGGATTGGTCGATGCAAACCATCGCATAAAGGACAGATAAACAACCGGCCCTTACTGCACAGCACAGGGAACCGTCCTCAGTATCCTATAATAAACCACAGTGGAGAAAGAAAACAACATTTAAAAAGAAAAGAGTATGGTTTTCCCATATAAGCCAAAAACTTCAAGGTGGCAGTCACTAAGTCAAAACCCAACAGACGAAAACCAAAGAAACCACCTCACATGAGGGAAAACAAATATTGGTGAGATATCAAAAAGAACTAAAGCTGAGCAAGTCTTTACATTTATTGATCATTTGAATTTCTTATTTTGTATGTTCGTTTTTTTTTTTTGGTTGTGGCGAGTGAAATCTTTAATTGTGGAATGCGAACTCTTGGTTGTGGCATGCAGGATCTAGTTCCCTGACCAGGGACAGAACCTAGGCCTCCTGCACTGAGAGAGCAGATTCTTAGCCATTAGACCACCAGAGCAGTCCTTGTACATTAGCTATTTATACTCTTTGCTCATTTTTCTCTTGGGTATTAATTCTTTTTCATGGATCTGTATATTATGGATATATATCTTTTATCTCTACATAGGCTCTAAATATTTCCCCCATCCCCCATTTGTTTCCTAACTTTATGTTGTCATTTTTTTTTAACCTAAAAGTTTTGTTTTTTTCATGTGGTCCAATCTGTTCATCTTTCACTTTATGGATCTTAAAAACTATTTTCTCAGTATACCTTTCTTCTACATAAAAAACTATTTGTCTTGTCTAAGTGGCCCTAAGAGGGCCTCTAGGATCTCTAGAATGATGAAAAAGAATGGCAGTGATAACAAACATTATTGTCTTATTCCTATCTTTAACTAGAACGTTTCTAAAGTTTCACCAAAAATTAAATAGTTACTGGAGGACAAATTTGTTTTGAGTATCAAATAACTTCATCAGCTCATAAGCTATGAAAAATAGCTATTATTATTTGTCAAACCATTTAATTTCTTTACTCTGAATCTCCTTACTTATAAATAAAAAAAATTGGACCTGGAAAATCTCTAAGCTTCTTTCCAGCACAGTCTTAAAATTCCATGATTAATTTTGAAAAGGTCTCAAGTCATTTCATCAACCTAAATAAATAGCAATCCTACCTGTGGAATAAAACACATAAGCCCAAAGAACAGGGAAGCCCCTCCATCATCTGAGTAATTCATATTTAGCTTTGTAAAGTAGCCTGAGCCCCCCCAAAATGATCTTAACTTTGGTATGTTTCCAGTTACTTAGCTGTTTGGCAACTTTTACTAAAGGAAAAAATATGAAGTTGAGAGGAAATGAAAGTTGAACAATGATTGGAAAATCGTTGGTGAATATGGCAATACCCCAGTTTCAAAAGCCAGTTGCAATCTGGTCAGTTTGGCACGCAAGCAAGTTTATTATTATTATAATTTCCCCCTGCAATGGGTGGAGACTCAGTATCTGGGACGTAGAAGTTGGGAGAAGAACCAAACTGGAAATAAAACCACAATTCCCCATGACCTATAGAGATACAAGAAGCAAAGGAAGGGAGAATATATGCTCATGGGGAACGCGATTAAAATTCCCAAAGGCAGAACGGAGAAGCCGCCAGAAAAGATGCTGAGCGGAGGAGCAAAGATCGAGAAACTGGCAGGGAGTCAGGAGAGAGACAAAGCCAGAAGGGAACACACAGGGCCTGAAATGAGTCAGACTCTACAAAAGGAGTTCCAGTGAAGGAGCACGAAAGCGTGCGTGCGTGTGGGCGCCCGGGACAGAGGAGGTTGAGAAGGGCAAGGCAAGGGTCAAAACGCAGCAGCTTCAAAGATAAAAGCTCCTTGGAGAAGTTGCCTAGAGACGAAGATCTGCTTTGCAGACTTTTCTGAGAACAGACCGGGAATGCCCAATACACTGTAATACATGATATCATCTAAACTCTGCAAGGCAGAGGAAACGTAGTTGAGGTATAAAGGGGTTAGGAGCAATGCCCCCTGAACTGAACCAGATTAGGCAAAGGCTATATAAGGGTAATTGGAGAAGGAAATGGCAACCCCCTTCAGTATTCTTGCCTAGAGAAGCCCAGGAATGGGGGAGCCTGGTGGGCTGCCGTCTATGGGGTCGCACAGAGTCGGACACGACTGAAGCGACTTAGCAGTACCAGCATATAAGGGTAAAGGCTTGCCAAGGGGCGCTAGTCGTAAAGAACCTACAAGACAATGCAGGAGACACAGGAGATGTGGGTTAAATCCCTGGAATCCCTGGAGGGCTAAGATCCCCTGGAGGAGGGCATGGCAACCCACTCTAGTATTTTTGCCTCAAGAATCCCATGGACAGAGGATCCTGGCAGACTACAGTCCATAGGGTTGCATAGTTCAGCTCAGTTCAGTCGCTCAGTCGTGTCCGACTCTTTGCGACCCCATGAATCACAGCACACCAGGCCTCCCTGTCCATCACCAACTCCCGAGTTCACTCAGACTCACATCCATCGAGTGAGTGATGCCATTCAGCCATCTCATCCTCGGTGGTCCCCTTCTTCTCCTGCCCCCAATCCCTCCCAGCATCAGAGTCTTTTCCAATGAGCCAACTCTTCTCATGAGGTGTCCAAAATACTGGAGTTTCAGCTTTAGCATTGTTCCTTCCAAAGAAATCCCAGGGCTGATCTCCTTCAGAATGGACTGGTTGGATCTCCTTGCAGTCCAAGGGACTCTCAACAGTCTTCTCCAACACCATAGTTCAAAAGCATCAATTTTTCAGCACTCAGCTTTCATCACAGTCCAACTCTCACATCCATACATGACCACTGGAAAAACTATAGCCTTGACTAGACGGACCTTAGTTGGCAAAATAATGNGGACTCTCAAGAGTTTTCTCCAACACCACAGTTCAAAAGCATCAATTCTTCAGCACTCAGCCTTCTTCACAGTCCAACTCTCACATCCATACATGACCACAGGAAAAACCATAGCCTTGACTAGACGGACCTTAGTTGGCAAAATAATGTCTCTGCTTTTGAATATACTATCTAGGTTGGTCATAACTTTTCTTCCAAGGAGTAAGCATCTTCTAATTTCATGGCTGCAGTCACCATCTGCAGTGATTTTGGAGCCCCCCAAAATAAAGTCTGACACTGTTTCCACTGTTTCTCCATCTATTTCTCATGAAGTGGTGGGACCGGATGCCATGATCTTCGTTTTCTGAATGTTGACTAGGCTGGTCATAATTGTCATAAATATTCTGTACTAAAAATTGATTACTTGAAACTTATAATAATACAGTAATGTTTACTGTCATCATTTGAAATTAATATTCTGTTAATGATAGATAAATAATTACTTATAAAATACTTTGAAGCAGTATATTTGTCTTAAATAAATAGTAGCCTCCTTTATTGAATTCAGTTTATGAACTCTACTTTCCTGTTTAACTTGTATCTAACTTTAGCAAGGCAACTTCTTATTTAGAGACAAGTCAATTCAAATAAATGGTGAAGAATTTGAGAAAGATTTAATAGAGGAAAAATTCAAGTTTTTTGTTAAGTACAAATTCAAAATAGTAATAATGGAAAATCAGAACTAGGCTTCAAATTCAGCTAATACTTCCAGTCACTGGGGGGATAGTGGTAATACTTTCCTACTATCAAATATCCAATGGGGCAACAAACTCAGAGGTGATGCCGGGTATCTAATTCAAGAATTAATGGACAAGAGCAAGTTAGCCCTTCTGCAGTGTGGCTCTTTTATTTATTTTCCTTTTTGGCTACCCAGAAAGAATGTTCTGTCAGCTAGCAATGGCTATAAAAAGCAAAATGCTAAACATAATTTTTAGAGAGTAGAGGGAAGCACAAGAAAAGATAAAGAAAAGGAAAAAAAAGGTCAAAAGAAGGTAAAATTGTGAAGGTCTTAAGTGATAAAGGGGTAGAATAAATTGTTTGAGAAAGAACAGGAAGAAGAAAGAATGAAAAGCTGCTGGAATTATGCAGCAATGAGGGGGCATTAGTACCTAAGACCACTTTCTGTGGCACTGAGGGCCTAGCCAGAATAGTCACAGCGTTTTGCTGTTAAAAGCTATGGAGTACATATTCCACATTGGTTTCATCACATCTAATTTGTGTTCAAAATACTTTGTTTTGTAAAATATGAAAATGTACAATGTAACTTATAAACATTATCCTCATAGGCTGAGGCATAAATATTTGATTGCTGAAAGAGTTAATTTCCAGCACTGTTAACTTTTGTTTTCAAATATGAAAACAAATTATATACTACTGTTCTTTTCCATATTCCCCAAGTATTCCTCTTTCAGATATTGAAATCACTTAGTAAATACTTGTTGAAATATTTGTTAAGTGAATGAATAACCTACATTGTGATCAGAGCATAAAGACTTTGATGTTTCTCCAGTTTGAAGTAAATATTAATTCAATTGTTACAGAATATGTAGAAAAATTATGTTAGTACCTTATCTTCTTGACAGTATTCCCTGTGTGGGCTTATGGATTTAAATGAAATTATCCTTCACTTCAAGGATTCAATAGAACTCTTGCAAAACAATGATATAGGATATCCCTTAAATTTCTTCTTGTATCAAAACAAGCTCATATTTCAAAATATAGCTCAAAATTTAGCTCAGTATTCAAAATATAGCCACTTATTAACTATATGTTTTTGGACAAGTCATTTATTCCCTTGGAATCTCAGTATCCTGATCTGAAAAATGGCTCAATTCTACCTCATAAAAGTTTTATGAGTGTTAAGTGAGTTAATATTTGGAAACATTTAGACAAGCTACTGCTTCAGAGTTAGTGTTATAGAAGACTTTGCTAGGATTAAAATTTGAGCTAATTTCCTGTTGTTGTTGTCTCCTCTCTCCAGATAATTAGATCAAACTTTAGTTACTCTGCTTAGCTTTTGTAACAGCCCGAGCAGTATCAAATAAATCAAATGCCTTTTCCACATTTACATCACATCTGGCTAAGACAAAAAGCATGGAATGGCTTGACCCCCAAAATGTGAGAACTGAGAAGGAGCGGCATCTGTCTCCTCCATCTGTTTAACCAAGATTTCTTAATTATCTGTAAAAAGATCTCTGATCTGAATCACTCACTGTTCAGCTTAGCGAACTATATCTTGTGACATACATTGGAACCTTGTACATTCATTAAGAGTATCAACTTCCTGACTGCTGATACTTGCCATGAGGATGAGGAGGACTAACAATGACCGTTATGTTACCCACATGCACTGTTATTTTGATGAGCATAATTAAAGTATTACTCTTGGAGCTTTATGTTGTTTTATCTAGCATCTCCTATTTTTGTTGTACTCAGTTTTTTCCAAAATCAAGTCATTGTCACTAATTGTTCCCTCCAGTGATGCTTATCTGCTGCTGATGTTCTGAAGCAATTTATGTTGATGTTACATTGGTTAAAATTATACTTGCGTCTGCCCTTGAAGCTTTTTGGCTGTCCATCTTGTACTTGGTTGCATTCCTCACCTCATCATGTAGCAGCTGCTTTGGCATTCTTTTTTTTATTTTTCATTTGCTTCGCTTGTTGAAATGTAAGAACTTGGCTTCATTGCCAATATTTTAATAGTGTTCAGAAGTATCATTATTGATTTTGATATTGATGCTATTCGGTAATGAATGGCAATGAATCTTCTCCCCAAGTTGAAAAGACTTTTAAAGTGAGTCTAAATCTCTTGCCATTAGAGCTCCTTGGGAGGCCATCATTTCAGAAGCTGGATGTGTAGCTTGAAACTAGAGCTGGTGGTGCTAGTTTTTCGTGATTCCTATTGTGGAGCTGAATAATGGACATTTTTCTTCAGTTTGGTAGTGTGACATGCCTGTGATGATTTTATACTTGAGTGGATTTCATTTATAATCTTGCTACGGAGGATCAACATAACTCTCATGTCACAGACTAGACTTAATATTTGACAATTTTAAAATGTAGTTGTTAGGTATTAAGAAGCATTTTTTAAATTTAAGTTCACATACTTTTTGTTGGAAGATATTGCGTTACAATATGAGGATGAAACATGAAACATAAAAGCATAAAACTTTTTTTAAAAAGGTTTGTTTAATATTTAGAAAAGGCTTCTCTCCCTAAACCTATATCACACATTTTATTCATATTTGTCTTGTGTGTGTTTCTTCCCTCCTACTAGACACAACCAGAGGAAGAAGTCCTCAGTAATTTTTGCATCTTCCAAAACAAAGACCCAATAAGAAATGATAAATAGTGACTTGCTGTTTCTTTTGTTTTATAAATATATATGAGAAGTGAAAGTGTTAGTTGCTCAGTCATGTCTGACTCTTTGCAACCCCGTGGACTTCAGCATGCAGGCCTCCCTGTCCATCATACTCAAACTCATGTCCATTGAGTCAGTGATGCCATCCAGCCATCTCACCCTCTGTCGTCCCCTTCTCCTCCTGCCCCCAGTCTTTCCCAGCATCAGGGTCTTTTCAAATGAGTCAGCTCTTCATATCAGGTGGCCAAAGTATTGGAGTTTCAGCTTCAACATCAGTCCCTCCAATGAGCACCCAGGACTGATCTCCTTTAGGATGGACTGGTTGGATCTCCTTGCAGTCCAAGGGACTCTCAAGAGTCTTCTCCAATACCACAGTTCAAAAACATCAATTCTTTGGCACTCAGCTTTCTTGATAGTCCAACTCTCACATCCATACATGACTACTGGAAAAACCATAGCCTTGATTAAATGGCCCTTTGTTGACAAAGTAATGTCTCTGCTTTTATGCTGTCTAGTTTGGTCATAACTTTCCTTCCGAGGAGTAAGCATCTTTTAATTTCATGGCTGCAATCACCATCTGCAGTGATTTTGGAGCCCAGAAAAATAAAGTCTGACACTGTTTCCACTGTTTCCCAATAGTCCAACTCTCACATCCATACATGACTACTGGAAAAACCATAGCCTTGATTAAATGGCCCTTTGTTGACAAAGTAATGTCTCTGCTTTTATGCTGTCTAGTTTGGTCATAACTTTCCTTCCGAGGAGTAAGCATCTTTTAATTTCATGGCTGCAATCACCATCTGCAGTGATTTTGGAGCCCAGAAAAATAAAGTCTGACACTGTTTCCACTGTTTCCCGATCTATTTGCCATGAAGTGATGGGACTAGATGCCATGATTTTCGTTTTCTGAATGTTGAGCTTTAAGCCAACTTTTTCACTCTCTTCTTTCACTTTCATCAAGAGGCTTTTTAGTTCTTCACTTTCTGCCATAAGTGTGGTGTCATCTGCATATCTGAGGTGATTGATATTTCTCCTGACAATCTTGATTCCAGCTTATGCTTCTCCAAGCCCAGCGTTTCTCATGATGTACTCTGCATAGAAGTTAAATAAGTAGGGTGACAATATACAGCCTTGACGTACTCCTTTTCCTATTTGGGACCAGTCTGTTGTTCCATGTCCAGTTCTAACTGTTGCTTCCTGACCTGCATACAGGTTTCTCAAGAGGCAGGGGGTCTTTTCAGATAAGTCAGTTCTTCACGTCAGGTGGCCAAAGTATTGGAGTTTCAGCTTCAGCATCAGTCCTCCCAATGAATATTCAGGACTGCTTTCCTTTAGGATAGACTGGTTGGATTTCCTTGCTGTCCAAGGGACTCTCAAGAGTCTTCTCCAGTGCTAGCAAAGTAATGCTCAAAATTCTCCAAGCCAAGCTTCAATAGTACGTGAACCGTGAACTTCCAGATGTTCAAACTGGATTTAGGAAAGGCAGTGGAACCAGAGATCAAATTTGCAACATCTGTTGGATCATCAAAAAAGCATGGAACCAAGAAAGACTATACTGCAAAGTCATATTATCTGTATCCTTCCAGGGTAGGGTTGTTCTAAGAAACTCAGTAAGAGAGCTAGTGGTCACAGAGGCAGCTATGTGAGAAAAGTAGTAGAACCTTCTAGAGTAAGCCATCCCACTGATTAATTCTACACCAGCAGTATAGTCTTCTCAAAGAATTGGCCAATGTCAAATACGTTCATGCCATATTGCCTATTAGTTTAATTTGTAAGTTGTCACAAACTCATGGTCATTTCTAGATATTAGCAGCAAAACTGACCTGTAGTTTCTAATCTTTGAATTCTTGCAAGGAGAGGATGAGTAGAAGGAGGAAGAATTTGGTCTGTAGTTTTCTTGAATTACCAGAATCAGTTAATTTTTAATTTTTGAAGCTCTCAGCCTTCCTAGCAGGCTGCATTTAAAGTCAAAGTCATCTTCGTCTAAACTGAGAGAATTCTTTTACTATTCAGGTTAAATCTGAGTAAGTTTGGAAAATCATTTCTGTAAGTAGACAGAAAATGTTTGAAAATGCAGTTTTGTTGATGGCCATCTTTAATAAAGATGAGTTTATATACAAAAGTAATCCTTGTTTCATACTAAGCATAAGTTATTGGATTGTATATGCTTACATAGCATCACAACATATATTATGAAGAAATTCTACTTTAGCAGTCATATGTCAGAAAAGGGAAACTTAGACCCAGTGAATCTGAAATTTAGTGGGAATTTTTAATTTAATTAGTTGAGAATTTTGAGATACAGATTCATATGTTGTTGTAAGAAATAATATAGAGATTTTTGTTCACTTCACCTACTTTGCCTCAATAATAGCATTTTGAAAACTATAGTAAACTATCAAAACCAGATATTGGCATTCATACAATCCATCAATATTGTTTACATTTTTAGTTTTACTTGGATTTTTTAATATGCTTTTGTGCCTTAAGTTCTGTATAATTTTGGCATCTAATTGGGTTGTTATACCCATCACCACAGTCAAGACACCGAACCACAAGGATCTTTCCTGTTGCTCTCTTATGATCCAGTCACCTCTCTCCTATCATCTCCCCACTCTGTTTCTGAGCCCTGGGATTTCAACTATTAGTTCATTTTCTATTTCTAAAGTTTTATAATTTCAAAAATGTTATATAAATGGAATCATACAATGTGTAACATTTTGGGATAATTTTTTTTTTAACTCAACATAATTCTCTGACAACTTATCCAAGTTGTTGCTAGTATCAGTATTTTGTTGTTTTTTATTGCCCAATAGTATGCCAAGGTCATATGCAGTTATACACTGCACTTTATCATTCACCTGTTGAGGGACATCTATGATGATTGTAGGTTTGGGCTATAACAAATAAAACTTCTGTGAGTATTCATTTACACATTTGCGTGAACATAAATTATTTTTCCTCTGAAATAAATGCTCAAAAATACATGTGCTGAAGTTTTAGTTTTATAATAAATTGCCAAACTATTTTCTAAATGACTGTACCATTTTACATTTCTTCAACAATGATCCAGTTTCTCTACATTCTCTCCACCATTTAGTGTTGTCACTGTTTAAAATTTTAGCTCTTCTGATAGGTATATAGTGTCTAACCCTGGTAACTAATTATGTTGAACATTTTTTTATGTGCTGCTTTGCCATTTCTATTTCTTCTTTGGTGAAGTGGCTGTTTGTGTCTTTGCTTACTTTCTAAGTAGATTGTTTTTTCTTTCTCTGTTGAGCTTTGAGTTTGCATGTTTAGATACTTGTCCTTTGGTATGTATATGGATTGCAAATATTTTCTCCAAGTCTCTAGCTTGTATTTTTACCCTTTTCACATAGACTTCCACAGAGCAAAATATCTTTTTAATTTGATGATATCTAATTTATAAATTTTCCTTTTATGGATTATGCATTTGTTTAAGAACTCTGTACCTAAAGGTATTTTTTTTCTGTTTTCTCTAAAAGTTCTTTCCCCAGCCTTATTGAGAGATAACTGACATACAACATTTTATAAATTAAAGGTGTGTAATGTGATGATTTGATATATATAATATATATATATTACAAAAAGATTATCACAAAAAATTAACATATCCATCTTCTCACATGGTTATCTTTGTGTGTGTGTTGGTGGTGGTAGTGGGGGCTTTTAAGATTTATTCTCTTATCATCTTCCAAGTATATGGTCTAGTATTGTTAATGATAGTCACCATGCTGTATATTAGATACTCAGAACTTATTCATATTATAACTGAAGCATCTTATAAATTCTACCTTATGGCAACTTCCACCCATTTTTTAATTTACCCTCCTCTGGCAACCACCAATCTATCTCTGTGAGTTGTTTTTTTTTTTTTTAGATTCCACATCCACATGTTAGTGAGATCATATAGTATTTGTCTTCCGCCTAACTTATTTCAATTCATTTAGCATAGTGCCCTCAAGTTTCATCCATGTTGTCACAAATGACAGGGCTTCCTTTTTACGGCTGAATAATATTCCTTTTTTTGTATGTGAATGTGTATGTATGTGTTTTCTTTATTCATCTCCCAGTGGACATGTAGGCTATTTCCATGTCTTAGCTATTGTATAAACATACCTCAGTGAACATGGAGGTGCAGATATGTCTTCAGCACAGTGATTGGGTGATTCCATTTTTCTGTCCTAAAGTTCCTTAATTCTATTCTCTCTTATTGCCACTTTACTATTGAGCCCATCCAGGTAGACTTTTATTTCTGTTATGATATTTTAAGTTCTATGTGTTTGATTTGATTCTTATGCATAACTTATTGCTGATATTTTTTATATTTTCATTTATATCAAGTGAATTTATAATTGATTCTGTAAGCATTTTTATGACTTACTTTAAAAGTCCCATGAGATAATTTGAACATCTGATTCATCTCAATTTTGACATCAATTGGTTACTTTTTCTCATGCAAGTTGTGATGTTCTTGGCTCTTACGAGAAATGATTTCCAATTGAATTGGGACACCTTGTGTATTATGTTAGCAGTCTCTTGCTTCCTTTCAATCTTTCATTTTAGCTAGAAGTGCCCTGTTTTAGTTCTTGCACATGTGTTGTGACCTACTTTTTTTTTTTTGCCATGCCTTGCAGCTTGTGGGATCTTAGTCCCCCAATCAGTGTTTGAACCCAGGCCCACGGCAGTCAAAGTCCAGAGTCCTGTTTACTTGACTGCCAAGGAAGTCCCATGTTGGTACCTACTTTTGTCCACTGCAGTTCCAGTGACAGTTTTTCAGACTGTTTACAATATTACTATGGTCTTTGTTTGTCTCGTGCCATTGGAGTTCTCACTAGTTCTTGCCACTGCTGCCTGAGGAAGTAAAAGGGCTTTCCCCTAGCTGGGCATCCAAGTATCTCTCACTGGAGGGGGAGGTGTGGTGGGATCCTCTTACGACGACCTCTCCCACTTTCCTAATATCTCGGGGGTAGTGAGGAGATCCGCAGGTCACTGGGAACAAGGACCTTTCCTAGACTGTGTCATTCACTGTGACTGGGTTTATTTTTCCTCTTCTGCCTGTTTGTTCCTAGTAAGACTTTGATTCAATATTTTGTAACTTTTTATCTACATACTTCATCATGTATCAAATATCCTTAATTTTAACATTAGATAATTATTTGTTTAATCAAATGCACAATGTTCTTGGTTTTTCAGACTCCTGTGATTGTGTGTGTGAGTTTTAGGTTGAGAACACCAAGAAAAAGTCAAAACAACAATAGCAAATAGATGTTTTCATAAACAAAGTTTTTTCATGTGGGGGCCTAGTGGCTCAGATTAAGAATGCCTTTCTTTTAAATATGCATCCATTAATGTTAAACACTACAACATATTTTCAAAGTTGACCTATTGTCATCATGTCAGGGTCTTGAACAAAATAGACTAGACTCAATTTAAAATAGTATTTAAAAATAAGAGATCTAGCTTTATAACTTTATTTGCATAATTTTATGTGCAACCATTTTCCTACACATAACCAAATGTAATGATATAAAAATATGTTAAAAACAAGGAAGATGTCAATAGATTTATATTTCCAGGTTAAAAAACTCTCAGAGGTTAGATGACTTATCCAATATTTCTAAGCTAGTAAATACAATGGTTGGGATATATCTTTAGGTCTTATTTTACACATGTGGGAAGTGATGGGATCCCATTTCCTAAAAATTGTTTAAGGTGAAAATAGATGATATATGCTCATTTTGAACAGAGACAGAATAACATGACAATGAATCCCTTAGATCCTTTCCAATTTATCTTAGTTTATGTATGTAACTTTCTTAACAATTAACTAAAAAGCTGAGTGCTTGCTTGACTTTTTTTTTAATATAAATTTTTAAAAAAGTAGGGGCTGTATTAGGAGAGAACATTAAAAGTAATGGCGCTTATTTTTATTTTCTGAAAAATAAAAAAGTTTCCTTAATATGCAAATGACTTTTTGAGGGTCAGCATAACTGCATCCAGGATTTAAATGCTATTTCTGAGTTGGTAGCTGACTCTGCTGTGTGCCAAGCATAAGATACCTGGTTCAGTGAGCAAAATGTGCATCATGTCACTCTGAAGGAAAGTCATGTCTCGTAGGATGCATTGTCAACAAGCCTGATGAGATATAGTGCTGGTGGTCTGATTCTCTCTTTACATGTGTTTTGGCTTTCGAGTCTTTCTGTTTTATTTTTTTATAATCTGAAGAAATCATAGCTTCTGGCTACTTTGTACTGTTTGAATAGTTAAACAAGCCTGACTGTCAGTTTTTCAATACTGAAAGGATCTACAAAATAAGTGAAATGACCTTGGGCATTATTTCTAATACCCATTGTAATCATTGCTAGATTTAAACTTGAGGGCTATAGAATTGCACATTTTAATGTGGGAATTTCTGACAGGCAATACTGGAATTTTTTAGACTTTCCTTTGCTTAATTTTGGACTTAGGGAATGAGTGTTATTCACTGATTTAAAGGGATTATTTCTCTTTAATAGAGTAAAACCTCATGGCAAAATTCCACAGGGATATACCATGTATCTAGTCTGTAAGTGTCATGCTGTGGGTTGTAAAATGGTTTTCTGAAAATTTGGTGGCACATTGTATATTTCTTCTATTGCAGAAATAAAGGACTTCTCTGACCATTTTATCTATTTTTCTGTCAATGCCAGTGTTGTAGGTGTTGTAGTCATGTTTTTCTATACTTCAAAAGTGATTAAGCTAGTACCACTTAATCTTAAATAGCAGTTGTTTTATTTTGTTTCTTTTAAGGATGGATACATTGTAAAGATTTTAAAGTTGGAAAGTTTCTTAGATCAAATTTGCTTTTCTGAAAATTAATCAGTGTTGTGAATAAAAAAATGTATTGGGTGTTTTGTTTATTTTCAATTCAAAATGCATTTCTATTTTTTTCTTTCTTAATGTTTAAATTGTACAGAGGAAACCCTGTTAGGGTAATGACTTGCTGAAGACATGTGCTCTCCCACTCATCTTATTAGTTGTGATTGCTGATGTATATTGTTGTGGGGCTGAGAGGTTTGTAATACAGTAGGTTATTCATTAGCAATTCCAGGATAAAAAATAGAAAATAATTTGAATATTATGATTATTTTAATTTCTGAATCCATAGTGTGTGTAATGTTTTAAATTCCTAGATACTCTATGCATTTCTGTTCCTAAATTAGAAGTATTCTCAAATAACCCATTCTACATATTATTATTATACAACTCCCAAGAATACTATTGTCTATGTAATATAATATATATAATATGTGTTATAAATATAATGAACAATACAAAGTTACATCCTTTCAGCCAGATGGACACTATAAATATATATATAAGCTTTTACATTTCTGATAATTTCTTAGGGTACCCTCTGCAGTGTCACCTTCTACAGACTTTTAAAAGAACATATGTTGATATGCATAATTATATTTGTAAAGACTCAACATATTGTTTGATTCAGAAAATGTTAATTTCTCAAATATGGTAATTTAGTATCTTTCAAAATAAGTTTAACACTGTTGATTCCATGTCTTAAAACGTTTATATACCTGAGAATTATATTTGATTTGGGAAAAAAATCATCAAAATGACAAATTTATTATGTGAAAGCCACAGCTATCTGGGTTGCCTTTTGAATAAGCCACTGACTCAATTCTGATCAAAGCAATAATGTCTGTCCATTGTTTTCATTACAGGTTCTATGTTCTTTCCAGTGGCGATAAGCTTATTTCTCTAAATTTACATACAATTTAAATTGTATACTTGAAACACTACTAAGAAGTTAAGAAAACTATAAAAACTGATGGCTAAAAGATCACAGAGATCAACAAAGTTCTCATTTTTTAAATGATTTTTTTTCTTAATTTTCTATTTTCTCTCCTGTTATTTTCATAATTCCTTTCTTTACAATGTATTTTGCGTCTCTGAATATCTATTTCCTTGACTTTAAAATGGAAATATTAATAATAGAACCTACCTCATAGGGTGGATGAGAGGATGAAATAATATATGTAAAAGTGCTCAGCGTACTAAGTACTAATCTTGGCATACTGGGAGGGCTTAACAAAATTGCTTCCTTGGCATTATTATACATTTTGCAAGACTCTGTTCCCAATTCTAGAACCTGTTCAAAATTCTAAAACTCAGCTACTATGAGTCATTCTTGGTAGAGCTTATACATTGTAAACTGGATTTTCTAAGTTGAATATTCCTTGAATCTGAGCATTGTAGTTGTATTTGCAACCTTGTCTGCTAGGATAAGATGCTCTTAGATCTGAAGCTAATAGTTGCTGTACCCTCTTTGTGAATAATGTACCTTTAAATTCTACCATACTTGATGTGGTGCAGTTTAGTACTCCAGTAGAAACCTTATGGGAAGAGTCCTTCCAAGATGAGCAGGGTTTGGGCAGCCAAGTTGTAAATTCTATCTATCCCTCTCATACCTCTTGGAAATGCAAAGCATAGCCTGATGAGCATTTTCTTGTTAAAGAGGTTTTTTAATTGAATGGAAGTCTAGGCTAGATGACCTCTAAGAGACCTTCCTACCAGCCTGCAGCAGGTTCAAGGAACCAGGGATTTAAAAGGCTGTGTTTAAGAGTCCACCAATAGAATGTTTCAAAGTTATTTCTGCTTGAATGACCACCATTTCCAAAATTACCACTCAGTTAAGATTTCCCAAATGAGGCAAAGCTGTTTGTGTATGCTTCAAATCATCCATGTCTAACTTTGCATAACTGACATGCTGGCTTTGCGAAGAGTTTATGAAAATTCAAAAATTTATTTTTGGCAGTCCTATAAGCATGAAGAGTTGCTAAATGTGTTCTTCATTGAAAAGATAGTGATGCTTCATTTATTTTCTAGCAATAGGTGCGTTCTTTCCATCTTTAATTTATATATGGTTTTATCTTATAGCCTCTAGAGCTGCAGAAAAAGTAGTCAACATTCCCAAAAGGGAGGACCATACTTCAAAGGAAACAAACAAACAAACATAGATTTGATTCTATAATTCAAAACATAATATTTGAATAAACAGATTAATACATTTAATCTACTCCCATATGCCCTGTGACCATACAGGTTTGAATCATTGAGACCAATGAAATAGTTGACATTTTTAATCACTCACCATAATGCCTGGTACTTTAAAATATTGAAACCACAGGAAGAAAGATTTAAGGTATATGCCAATCTGTAAGTGCTTTAGCTTTTGTAAATTCTGCATGGTACAAGCTGATCTGTGTTCCTTAAAAAGTGTCCATCTTTCACATTGAAATGCTTTTAAAAGTTTGGAAACATTCCATGAATTGTAATAATTTTGAACATTTTCACAATACCAAAGCTTAATTTGACATTTTAATCATTTTAATTAAAAAATCTATTTCAAGCTAAAGTGATACATCTGACATATTATAATAATTCATCTATAGTAGTTATGGAATTATGCCTAGAATAACCTGTTCCCTTTATAATTTTTCTCATACATGGATAAATATTAAGTAAATTATTCAGTTTTTCTTCCAAGCACTGTTTTCATTGAGAAATCCCTAAAAACTAGTAAATGGTGAATTTGACATCACTATTTTGGTACAATTCTGTAGAGAGTTCTGTTACAGCTAATTGTAAGAAATTAAAATTTGTAAAGGGAAAATTTTAAGAAACGTTTATAAGATGTATAAAAAGGCAAACCAGAGCCACCTATATTATTTTGACTTATTATGAAATCCTAGTTCCTTTAATTCTATGATATCTTAAAATGTTATATATAAAATAAGATTTTTTACCATCAGTTGTACAGTATAACATTTTTTTAATGTTAGAGTTTCTTATTTATTTGTTTTATATAATAATTCTTAGTTTTGTAATCAAGGCCACTGTTTTATTTTCAAATCTGTGTTAATCTTTAGGCACGTGGCCTTCCTTGGTGGCTCAGATGGTAAAGAGTCTTCCTGAAATGCTGGAGATCTGGGTTCCATCCCTGGATCAGGAAGATCCCCTGGAGAAGGGAATGGCAACCCACTCCAGTATTTTTGCCTGGAGAATTCCATGGACAGAGGCGCCTGGTGGGCTATACAGTCCATGGGGTCACAAAGAGTCTGACATGACTGAGTGACTGACATTTTCATTTCTTAGTAAAGCTGTATTTTATGAAATGAAATCAATTAATTACATAATAATATTTTTTAAAAAGCTGTTTAAACTTGGTTTGTTCTCTTGTTTTGTACAATCAGCTAAGCAAAGGAAACAGGTATTATTTTTTCCCAATGGTGTCTTTCTGAACCACAGTTTTTAAACACAAAAATATTTAATGGTAATTTCTCAGTAACAGACCGAAGTATTTAGAACTCGATAGAAAGAAAAGGGAAGTGGTTCTTATCTGAATTCAAAGTTTTAATAAGAAAAAGACTACATTTAATCCATATCCTTGAATCTCCCTCAAAAGTAATCCTACTGTCAATTTAGTTTTCATTCAGCTCATCCTCTTAAATATTTAAGCCTTTGTCACTCAAACATGCAAAGGAAGATGTATGCCAAGAATTCTTTTTCTTAGTTTTTTCTTTTTTAATATTCTTAATTACAACAAAACTGTAAGGTAGGAGAGGGGCTGATTTTGAAGATTAATTTGAATAATAAGAAAATTGGGCAATGTCCTAATTATTTTTTCTCAGAAATTTTATATTTATAATATTGTCAGTTTATTTATATTTTACAAAATATATCTGAAAACTAAATAAATTCTATTCTTGTTTAGGGATTTAAGTAGGAGGCAGAGTATATTTGGTTGAGGAAAAAAACCCGAGCTTCTAACAACCTGTTCCGTCATTACCAGATAATCTTGACTATTTGCGTGTCTCTGGCATTAGTATAAAGATTTAGCTGAACAGATTCCCAGAATTCCAGTTTTTAGGTCTCAGGAGCACTGTGTACATACTGTGTACACCCTAGAGAAATGTGACAGTTTTTCTCTTCTTAATTTCATTATATGACTTTCTATATTTATGTACTGCTTTCCTTGTAAGTTTCATTTGAGCTACTAGAGTGAATCCTAAAAATGCCTACTATACAGTCTTAATTTCAAATTCTAGATCTTAACATCAGTTTCTATACCCTAAACATGAGAGAAGAAAACAGAATTGATTGAATGCCTGTTGTTGTGTGCCAGGAGCTATGCTAGAGCATGCATCTTTCATCTTAACCCTTCTAAAACAGACTTATGAAATGAGTAGAGAAAACAGATTCTGAGTGTAAGTACCTGGTTCCAGTTCACAAAGCAGCTAGACGATAGAGTTGGGATGAAAGCTCAATGTTATTGAGTCTAAAGTTCATTCTATTTCCCCAAACACCAACGGGAAAAGAATGAAGCTTCAATTAATGCCATAAGCAAAAACATGTGGTATTCTTCATGAAATGGGTCAGTACACTGTAGCAGTTAGAAGCACAGATTATTAATTCATGCTGTCCAGCTTTGATTCCTGTCTGCCATCTTTAAACCCTGTGCCCTTGAGCAAGTTCCTCAACCTCTCTAAATTCACCCTTCCTACATATAAAATGTGGATGATAACAGCGGCTACCACATATAGTGCTAAGAGGATGAAACAAGCCTTCAGTTCAGTTCAGTCCAGTCACTCAGTTATGTCCAACTCTTTGTGAATGCCATGGACTGCAGCACAACAGGCCTCCCCAACCATCACCAACTCCCGGAGTTTACTCAAACTCATCCATTGAGTCGGTAATGCCACCCATTCATCTCATCCTCTGTCGTCCCTTTCTCCTCTCAGCTTCAATCTTTCCCAGAATCAGGGTCTTTTCCAATGAGTCAGTTCATATCAGGTGGCCAAAGTATTGGAGTTTCAGCTTCAGCATCAGTCCTTCCAATGAATATTCAGGACTGATTGCCTTTAGGATTGACTGGTTGGATCTCCTTACAGTCCAAGGGACTCTCAAAAGTCTTCTCCAACACCACAGTTTAAAAGCATCAATTCTTCACTCAAGCCTTAGCACATAGTAAGAGACAGCTATTATTATCAGTTGTTATTAATTTTAACTAGACTAGTCTTTGGAGGCCATTTTATTTAACCTCTTCTTTTTCTAATTAAGAAGCTGGGGCTCTGAGAAGTGGAATGACTTGCCCAAGGTTACAAAGACAGAAACATCATCTAGTTATCCTAGCTTTCAATCTGGTGTTATACTTGTAAGCAAAAACAACATTCAGAAGATAATGAATGCTGATACTGTATTTAGAATTCATTTGCATTATTTTATGAATCCTTCAGCTCTTTCTGAAATGTGCCTATTTCTATTAAGGATAGTATTATCTAATTGTAAATTTTTATGAATATTGATAAATGGAATAGATCAACACATTATGAATATACTGCTACATTTTAAAAGTCCATTAAATTTAAGAATAACTTTTTTTATGTACAAACAAAATATTACATGGAAGTGGTGAATGAAAAGTATTGATAAAAATTAAGAACTATTTTACTTAAATGTGAGGGTTTTTTTTTTATGCTAAAGAATTTAAGACTTAAATATTTGTCAAAATTAATGAGGTAGAGCAGAGCTGTTACTCTCTTCTGTTGTATTAAATGGATTGACTTCCTCTGCGTTGCACATTTTGTCCAAAAGAGAAAAGATCACAATGATTAATGCACAAATATTTATGTTGTTAAAGTTTCAAAAGTGATAAAACTGTTTTCACATCAGATTAAAAGTATTTTCTTTCTTCTGGACAAAGTAATGAACTACATAAATATAAAAATCAAAAGTGGCTGTAAACGGTGAATGTTGCATTTTCCCTGAAAACTTATTTTTCACTGATGGAAGAAAAAAGCAGAAAACTGATCTTTTTGGCTTGTAAAAGTTTAGTTGAAAACAGTTTCTAGACTTCCTTTCAAATTAATACTCAGCACACATATTACTGAGTGCTTACTTACTGTATTTAAGAAAATATGCTAGTTGCTGGAGACACTAAAATTTATAAGACATAGCTTTGACCATCGAGAACATTACAAAGACTAATTGTATTTTTTGGTCTACCTTGTTGCTTAGTTACTACTTGAAGTTTTCTAATATAGCATCAAAAGTTTTAGCTAGTAAATACAATAGAGTTGAAGCAATATCAGAGTATATATACTAATTAAATGGTCTCCCCTTATTACCATGCTCTAATTACATTAAATAGTAACAGCTGCTGCTGCTGCTGCTAAGTCACTTCAGTCGTGTCCAACTCTGTGCGACCCCATAGACGGCAGCCCACCAGGCTCCCCCATCCCTGGGATTCTCTAGGTAAGAATACTGGAGTGGGCTGCCATTTCCTTTTCCAATGCATGAAAGTGAAAAGTCAAAGTGAAGTCGCTCAGTCATGTCTGACTCTTAGCAACCCCATGGACTGCAGCCTACCAGGCTCCTCCATCCATGGGATTTGCCAGGCAAGAGTACTGGAGTGGGGTGCCATTGCCTTCTCCGAAATAGTATCAGAGGTACAGTTAATTTTCACTTCAAAAATCATTGTAATTTATTTTATTTGTATAATTAAACTAAAAGAGCTGTAATACATTCAAACAGAGCCTGTGCAAGATTACTTAAATGAGAACATTTTGCTTTGGGGCAATCAAATAAACATTTCCAGAAAATGCAAGTAATCTCTTAATTAAAGACAACATCCACAGATTGTGAAAATGCTTATTTATTTCATTGATAAGATTGTATATCATTTGGCTATTTATTTTTATCAAGTATACCATCTTAATATGTTTAAAATAGAGTAAAAAATTTTGACAATTATCCCACTTACATTTTTATAATAAGGTAAAAGATTGTGCCAACTAGCACACTTTTAAATCAGATTTTATAGGACAAGTTTCCCCTCGTTATCTAAAGATAATTTATTGTCACCAGGGAATGATGTATATAGTGAAGCTGATTGGTATTGAAACTCCCAAATAATATGGCCCTTAAATAAATGTCCACACATACAAAGATATATGTGAAATATTTCCAAATAAAAAGTGTACTCATATTTTATCAATGATTTTAGATATCTATTTTTCATGTTTTTCAGACTTTTCAGTTGAACCTTACTGAAGGAGTTAAATAGAGTGTAATTCTAAGGAATCCTTTCAGTAATAGATGTGTTAACATTAATGGGAAAGTGAGGTCTTTCAAGGAAAATTTGATCATTTGGGGATGCAACAATGCGGTTCAAGTGAAAGTGAAAGTCGCTCAGTCGTGTCCAACTCTTTGCAACCCCATGGACCATACAGTCCATGGAATTCTCCAAGCCAGAATACTGGAGTGGGTAGCCTTTCCCTTCTCCAGGGGACAACCCAGGGATTGAACCTAGGTCTCCCACATTGCAGGCAGATTCTTTACCAGCTGAGCCACAAGGGAAGCCTGGAGAGATACACAGTAGAAGAGACCAGAAAGCAAGATCAGAGCCCTGAATGGTGAGATAATCCATGGGCTGTGTAGGCTTTGCTGAAAAGATAAGAGGAAAAATTAATTACTCAGTGTCAGTTAGGCTGTGGAGACAGACTCCTTAAGATAAGAGATAAGGATGATCCCCAGGGTAGCAGAAGTGAAGAACAAAGACAACACAGAAAGAGCCACTGGGTTATGAAAAAGCAGGGACTTAAGGCTAGGGTAATTAAGGAAACATTAAGTAGGGGGAAATTAAAAGTTTTTGTGTCTATTACATATCAGATAATTTGATAAAATTATGAATATTACATATTATAATACATTTGACAGCAAAGTTAGGTCAAGTTTTGTTTGTTTTAGTGTGCTATTTATTTTTCTATAAGATGTTTATGTGATAGAGGGGCATAATTATTTATTATTTCAAATAGCATGTATTTATAGAACAGATTCTTTGTAAAATAAAACACTAAACCATGTTAGGGCATAAAGAAAATAATAAAGATTGAGAAGCTTTCAACTTAACATAGGAAAAAAATGAAGATTATTGGGATCAAAAATTGATGGAATCATGGCCACAGATAAAGAAATGATATGACTTATAGGGAATCTCAGAACCAATGACTCAAGAAGTTTGAGTTCTAGACTCTTTAGACTCACAGAAGCTCTATTGCAACAACATATTTGTGTTACTTTCATAGATGTGGATGCATTGAGAAGCAACTGTATAGGAAATGTTCTTTGCCCTCAAGGAAGAGCTGGAAAACTCACTCATGCACAATGTTCTCAAGCCAGTGTGTATTTGTGTAAATCAACAGCTGTACAAAGACAGAATGAGAAATCATGTCTGCTTAGGAAGACCAGGTGGGATATGAGGAAAGGTCTGACATGGGCTCAGCCTAGGAATGAGAAATATTCCAACAGTGATAAACTGGAAGAGGAGCAAAAGCTGTGTGCATAGGGTTTAGCAGACTATGACTTAAATAGAAAACTAGAAGCACAGATTTTCTTTAGAGGATTAGTGGATGAGGAAGGTGGAGAAAGACAAGATGCAGGCTGCAGAGGGCCTTGAATACCTAGAAAAGGCATGATACTTTATAGGGCAGGTAGTACTGAGTAGAGGAAAGGAGAATCAAAATGCTGCTTAGGGAGATATCTTTCACCACAAGTCTTAATAGAAAGAAGAAAAGATAAACAACTCTTGGTAAAATGTTATCATTCTAAAGTGTGTGCTCTCAAAGTGTTAGTAGCTCAGTCACGTCTGACTCTTTGCAACCCCATGGACTGTAGCCTGCCAGGCTCGTCTGTCCATGGCATTCTCCAGGCAAGAATACTGGAATGGGTTGCCATTTCCTTCACCAGGGGATCTTCCTGACCTAGCAAGGGAACCTGGGTCTCTTACATTGGAGGCAGATTCTTTAGCATCAGAGCCACCAGGTCAGCCCTGTATTTTCAAAATGAACCTCAAATTGTGTAGTTGGAAAATTAAACTGATTTTTCTGAGAGGCAAAATGTTCATAAGAAATTATGGGTATTTGCAGGGACATTTGAGAATAAACTTAACAACATCTGTTAATAAGTGGTTTCCTAATGAGATTAAAACTATAAGTAGGAAGTGCTTTGTGGGAAAGGCTATAGGAAATGAAAATAAATTCTAATTCTTACTTGCTAATTAAGACAAAATGGCATCTTCAGAAAAATCAGAGTGGTTTGTATTACTGTTCTCTCAAGGAAGATGGACTGTTTTGTTCATCTCATCCTACTGAAAAACTGTCTATTCTTACTTTGAATTTTACTAACTAAATATAAGAATAACTTTAAAAAAGAGTAAAATGTAGAAATGTTTTAACATGAGCACTCTAATAATGAAAATTATTGCCAAATTATTTATAATAACCTTATATTTTTTTTAACATGTCTTCACATTTGGTAATTTCCTGTGCAACAGTGGGACTAATGTGTGTACTCAGTTGCTTCAGTCGTGTCCAACTCTTTCTGATCCTATGGACTGTAGCCTGCCAGTCTCCTCTGTCCATGGGATATTGCAGCAAGAATACTGCAGTGGGTTGCCATTTCCTTCTCCAGGGGGTCTTCCCAACTCAAGGATCAAAACTGTGTCTCTTAAATCTCCCACATTGGCAGGAAGGTTCCTTACTACTAGCACCACCTGGGTGGCCAGTGGGAATAATGGGTAAGAGTAATTTTCTTGGGATCAGGAAGCTTCCATAGCCTCTTATCCTTCTCCATCAGAGGGGAGATAGAATGAAAACCACAATCACAGAAAACTAACCAATCTGATCACATGGACCACAGCCTTGTCTAACTCAATGAAACTATGAGCCATGCCGTGTAGGATCACCCAAGACAGATGGGTCATGGTGGAGAGTTCTGACCTAATGTGATCCACTGGAGAAAGAAATGGCAAACCACTCCAATATTCCTGCCTTGAGAACCCCATGAACAGTATGAAAAGGCAAAAAGATGGGACACAGAAAGATGAACTCCTCAGGTCGGTAAGTGCCCCATATGCTAATGGAGATCAGTAGATAAATAACTCCAGAAAGAATGAAGAGACTGAGCCAAAGCAAAACCAATGCCCAGTTGTGAATGTGACTGGTGATAGAAGTAAAGTCCAATGCTGTAAAGAGCAATATTGCATAGGAAACTAGAATGTTAGGTCCATGAATCAAGGCAACTTGGAAGTGGTCAAACGAGATGGCAAGAGTGAACATCAACACTAAAGTGGACTGGAATGGGTGAATTTAACTCAGATGACCATTATATCTACTACTGTGTGCAGGAATCCCTTAGAAGAAATGGAGTAGCCATCATGGTCAACAAAAGAGTCTGAAATGCAGTACTTGGATGCAATCTCAAAAAAGACAGAATGATCTCTGTTCACTTCCAAGGCAAACCATTCAGTATCACAGTAATCCAAGTCTATGCCCCAACCAGTAATGCTGAAGAAGCTGAAGTTGAATGGTTTTATGAAGACCTACAAGACCTTGTAGAACTAACACCCAAGAAAGATGTCCTTTTCATTATAGGGGACTAGAATGCAAAAGTAGGAAGTCAAGAGATACCTGGAATAACAGGCAAATTTGGCCTTGGAGTACAAAATGAAGCAGGGCAAAGGCTAAGAAAGCTTTGCCAAGAGAACACACTGGTCATAGCAAACACCCTCTTCCAACAACACAAGAGAAGACTCTACACATGGACATCACCAGATGATCAATAGAGAAATCAGATTGATTGATTATGTTCTTTGCAGCCAAAGATGGAGAAGCTCTATATTGTCAGCAAAAACAAGTCCAGGAGGTGACTGTGGCTCAGATCATGAACTCCTTATTGCCAAATTCAGACTTAAATTGAAGACAGTGGGGAAAACCACTAGACCATTCAGGTATGACCTAAATCAAATCCCTTACAATTATACAGTGGAAGTGACAAATAGATTCAAGGGATTAGATCTGACAGATAGAGTGCCTGAAGAACTATGGACAGAGGTTCATGACATCGTACAGGAGGCAGTGGTCAAGACGATCCCCAAGAAAAAGAAATGCAAAAAGGCAAAATGGTTGTCTGAGGAGGCCTTACAAATAGCTGAGAAAAGAAAAGACACAAAACACAGCGGAGAAAAGGAAAGATATAAGCATCCGAATGCAGAGTTCCAAAGAATAGCAAGGAGAGATAAGAAAGCCTTCTTCAACGATCAATGCCTAGAAATAGAGGGAAAAAATAGAATGGGAATGACTAGCAATCTCTTCAAGAAAATTAGAGATACCAAGGGAACATTTCATGCAAAGATGGGCACAATAAAGGACAGAAATAGTATAGACCTAACAGAAGCAGAAGATATTAAAAACAGATGGCAAGACTACACAGAAGAACTATACAAAAAAGATTTTCATGTCCCAGATAAACACGATGGTGTGATCACTCATCTAGAGCCAGACATATAATCAAGTGGGCCTTAGGAAGCATCACTATGAACAAAGCTAGTGGAGGTGATGGAATTCCAGTTGAGTTATTTCAAATCCTAAAATATGATGCTATGAAAATACTGCACTCAATATGCCAGCACATTTGGAAAACTCAGCAGTGGCCACGGGACTGGAAAAGGTCAGTTTTTCACCCCAGTCCCAAAGAAGGCAATGCCAAAGAATGCTCAAACTACCACACAATTGCACTCATCTCACACACTTGCAAAGCAATGCTCAAAATTCTCCAAGCCAGGCTTTAATAGTACATGAACCGTAAGCTGGATTTACAAAAAGCAGAGGAACCAGAGATTAAATTGCCAATATCCGTTGGATCCTTGAAAAATCAAGAGAGTTCCAGAAAAACATCTGCTTTACTGATTATGCCAAAGCTTTTGTCTGTGAGGATCGCAACAGACTATGGAAAACTCTTCAATAGATGGTAATACCAGACCACCTGACCTGCCTCTTGAGAAATCTATATGCAGGTCAGGAAGCAACAGTTAGAACTGGACATGGAACAACAGACTGGTTCCAAATCAGGAAAGCAGTTCATCAAGACTGTACATTGTCACCCTACTTATTTAACTTATATTCGGAGTACATCATGCAAAATGTCAGGCTGGATGAAGCACAAGCCGGAATCAAGATTGCCGGGAGAAATATCAATAACCTCAGATATGCAGACGACACCACCCTTTTAACAGAAAGTGAAGAAGAACTAAAGAGCCTCTTGATGAAAGTGAAAGAAGAGAGTGAAAAAGCTGGCCTAAAACTCAATATTTAGAAAACAAAGATTATGGCATCTGGTCCCATCACTTCATGACAAATAGATGGGGAAATAATGGAAGCAGTGAGAGACTGTTTTGGGGGCTTCAAAATTACTGCAGATGGTGACTGCAGCCAGAAATTAAAAGACACTTGCTCCATGAAAGAAAGCTATGGCCAACCAAGACAGCATATTAAAAAGCAGAGACATTACTTTGTCAACAAAGGTCCATCTAGTCAAAGCTATGATTTTTCCACTAGTCATGTATGGATGTGAGAGCTGAACTATATAGAAGGCTGCACACTGAAGAAATGATGCTTTGAACTGTGGTGTTGCAGAAGAGTCTTGAGAGTCCCTTGGACTNGCCAACCAAGACAGCATATTAAAAAGCAGAGACATTACTTTGTCAACAAAGGTCCATCTAGTCAAAGCTATGATTTTTCCACTAGTCATGTATGGATGTGAGAGCTGAACTATATAGAAGGCTGCACACTGAAGAAATGATGCTTTGAACTGTGGTGTTGCAGAAGAGTCTTGAGAGTCCCTTGGACTGAAAGGAGGTCCAACCAGTCTATCCAAAAGAAAATAAGTCCTGAATATTCATTGGAAGCATGATGCTGAATCTGAAAGTTCAATACTTTGGCCACCTGATGTGAAGACTGACTCACTAGAAAAGACCCTGATGCTGGGAAAGCTTGAAAGCAGGAGGAGAAGGGGATGACGGAGGATGAGTTGGTTGGATGGCATCACCAACTCCATGGACATGAGTCTGAGTGAACTCTGGGAGTCGGTGATGGACAGTTGGTGATGGACAGTTAAGCCTGGTGTGCAGTACATGGGGTCACAAAGAGTCAGACACGACTGAGCGACTGAACTTAACTGAACAGAATTTTCTTCTCTGGGAAATAAGTGATCCAAATAGAGTGTAAATCTTGATCTCTGGCATATTTAAGATGCTCATATGACCTCATATAAAAGTGGTTATTAGCATGTATAATCTTTGGAACCAAGCAGAGATTCAACCTCAATTTTTTTAATAGAGTTCTTTTTCATAATTTTAGATTTTTTTAGAATATACACAGGAATGGAAAGAAGCAGTATGAAAATTTATTGATTCTTAAACTTAGCAAATCCAGTTAGTAACATTTTCTTATATCTCAAGAGAACATCAAAATTGAGACTCCAAAATCTGGTCTCTTTTTATTTCTATTATTGATACATAAATGAATTTTCTAGGGCTGCTGTAACAAAATACCACAAATGTAGTCACTTAAGAGCAACAGAAATTTATTATCTCACAGTTCTAGAGACTGAAAGTCTAAGATCAAGCTGTCGACAGAATCAGTTCCTTCTGAGGGCTGTGAGTGAGAATCTAAGCCATGACTCCTATCTACCTTCTGGTGATTTGTTGGCAATCTTTGGCTTTATTGGCTTATGTAGCATCACCTTGATCTTTTGTCTTCATCTTCACTTGGCATTTCCCCTGTGTCATTGGTGTCCACTTTTCCTCTTTTAATAAGGATACCAGACATACTGGATTGGGGCACACCCTACTCAGTATAACCTAATCTTAACTAATTACATATGTAATGACCCTATTTCCAAATAAGATCACTTTCTAAGATAGTGGGATTTAAGTCTTCAACATATGGATACATTTTAATGTAATTCAACCCATATCAATATGTAAATAAAATTTGAATATTGGAAGTTTTTGAGAGTCATCTTGTAGATCATCTACTCACTTTAGATCTTCTGTCTTTTATAGTTAAATGGAGAAATTAAAGATTCAGAGGCAAGTTTTATGAGAAGAGGTGTGTTTTCCAGATGCACCCAAGGTCTCTTTGCTGACTCCCCTAACATCCATCTTTACTCTAGCCTCATTTCTCTAGCAAACTCTTTACCTGAGTCATTTGGGGAAAATATCACTTTTATATTACCCTCACCTCAATGAATTTCAGTGGCTCTCTGACACATGAAAAGATGCTCAACGTCATTCATTATCAGAGAAATGCAAATCAAGACCACAGTGAGATACCACTTCACACCAGTCAGAATGGCTGCGATCCAAAAGTCTGCAAGCAATAAATGCTGGAGAGGGTGTGGAGAAAAGGGAACCCTTTTACACTGTTGGTGGGAATGCAAACTAGTACAGCCACTATGGAGAACAGTGTGGAGATTCCTTAAGAAATTGCAAATAGAACTGCCTTATGACCCAGCAATCCCACTGCTGGGCATACACACTGAGGAAACCAGAATAGAAAGAGACACATGTACCCCAATGTTCATCGCAGNTATATATATATATATATATATATATAGTGAAGTCCAAGTTCCTTATAGAGTCTTCCACACACCAAAGCATAACTGTCATTTTACTCCTGTCAGTCTTCACATGCACAAATCCAATGTTCCAGCCAGACACATCTCTTCATTTTCTGGAAAAAAAAAAAAGAAAAATTCTGCACTTTTGTTTATTATGCCTATTTTTAAATTTTATATTGGAGTATAGCTGATGAACAACGTGGTGATAGTTTCAGGTGGACAGAAAAGACTCAGCCATACATATACATGTATTCATTCTCCCTCAAATTTCCCCGCCATCCAGGCTGCCACATAGTATTGATCAGAGTTTCTTGTGCTAAATAGTGGTATGTGTTGGTCATCAATTTTTAATATAGCAGTGTGTACATGTTAAATGCAAACTTTCTATCTCTTCTCCCCATCCTTCATCTATTTTTGAAACTTCTTTCTTTTACTCATCCTGTGAAATTAAAAGATGCTTACTCCTTGGAAAAAAAGTTATGACCAACCTAGATAGCATATTGACAAGCAGAGACATTACTTTGCCAACAAAGGTCCATCTAGTCAAGGCTATGATTTTTCCAGTGGTCATGTATGGATGTGAGAGCTGGGCTGTGAAGAAAGCTGAGCACCAAAGAATTGATGCTTTTGAACTGTGGTGTTGGAGAAAACTCTTGAGAGTCCCTTGTTCTGCAAGGAGATCCAACCAGTCCATTCTGAAGGAGATCAGCCCTGGGATTTCTTTGGAGGGAATAATGCTGAAGCTGAAACTCCAGTACTCTGGCCACCTCATGCGAAGAGTTGATTCATTGGAAAAGACTCTGATGCTGGGAGGAATTGCGGGCAGGCGGAGAAAGGGATGACAGAGGATGCGATGGCTGGATGGCATCATTGACTCAATGGATGTGAGTCTGAGTGAACTTCAGGAGTTGGTGATGGACAGGGAGGCCTGGCGTGCTGCAATGGGGTCGCAAAGAATCGGACACAACTGAGCGACTGAAGTGAACTGAAGCCTAGCTGAATCTGTACATCCTCCATGACATAATCACTATGCATATGAAGTGTCTGTCTCTCATTCCTGTAGCATGCATGGTCTATATGAATCATTTTGGAATAATTTTTGCTTGTATTTTTTTTTGTTTACATATTTATTTCTTATATTTCTTACCTCCGTGTGTGTGTGTGTTAAGTCACTTCAATAAAGTCCAACTCTTTGCAACCATTTGGACTGTAACCCACCAGGCTCTTCTGTCTATGGGATTCTCCAGCCAAGAATACTGGAGTGGATTGCCATGCCCTCCTTCAGGGGATCTTCCCATCCCAGGGACTGAACCTGCCTTACCTACTTACTTGGTTTTTAAACATCTTGGGAGCACCTATATTCTTTTATTATTCATAGAGTAATATAGATCCTCAAACATTATTGACATGATTAGGACTGATTTATTGTGCATTTTTCTTACCAATGAAGTACATAGTGACTGTTTCATTGTTTCATTTTGATTTGTCCTGCACCCATAGTTAACTGCTAAAATTCTAGCTCACATATTTACACATTATCTCATATATAGTTGAGAGTCAAGGGATTTGGATCTATCTGGTTGAATTAGTTCATTGGTCCTCAGACCTTTAGTTACCTTATCAATAAAATAAGAAAATAATGTTAATTCAGTTCTAAAGTTACTCTCAGATCTAAAATTATATAATAGTTTATATATTATGCCATTCAAAATGAAATCTTTGTATAAAGCTAATTGAATACAGGAAGCTTTTATACAAATATATAGATGGATAGATTGATGAAGCTTGTATTGCTAGTTTTTTTTTTTTTTTGGTCTTTTTTCTGTCAATGCTTGCTAACAGTTTAGTGATCCTCTATTTGATTTTATATTTCTGGCTATATTGAAAATAGTCTTAACATGACCTATTGAAAATAAAAACCAATTAGAAGGTAATTTGTAAGTAATTTCTGCAATGATATATAAGAAATTACTAGCAGTCGTTAGTCACAGAGAGCAGGATTGGGGAAATGGTGGGAAGTGGGCTTTTTCACATATTAAGTTCACAATTAAAAAGAAGTAGACTTAGTTTGAAGGCCAGAGCTGTTTTTTAGAGAAGGAACATCAGGCTGGCAAAAATAAAGAATAAAAAATTGCAAATGCCTCCTCCCTTCTTGAGGATTCTTAGAAGCAAGATGTCAGATCTAAAAGTAGAATACAACAATACATTTGTTAGTATCCTATAATATCAGAACATCAAACTGTTTCTTTATGAGCCTTAGTACAGAGACTAGTATTTTGAAATTGAAAAGAAAGTAAAAACAAACCAAAACACAAGGTTGTCAAAACAGTATGTGATACTTGGTACCTGAGTTGATCTAATTACCATAAGTAGATGAGCACTGAATATGACTCTAGATTCCCTGGAAACTTAGACTAAAAAGAACTACCTTGGGCTGTATCCTTTTAACTGTGTGATAGAAGAAAAGCACATAGGTAAATCTGTGGGAAAAAAACTGTCCTTCTATTGCCTGTGAGATAAAATCTATTTTCTTAGTTCTTTTATAAAAGATATTAGGATACAGAAAAACAAAACAAAACAAAACATGTCTTTAGCTACAATTTTGTAAGAGGCATACCTTGTTTCAGAGGGTGTTTTTACTGAGACTCTAGTAGTGCTGAGAGCGTAATACTGCATCTTAACACAGGAGGGGTTATCTGAATAGAACAGGAAACAAGGCCAGGACCTTTGTTTCCTGCTGATCTAAATTTTGAAGAGGAATGGAAGAATTAAACTTCGAGCTCATTAATGTTTTCAGCAGATTGCTTTGCAACTTCCTTGTATGTTATTATGAGATGAGTAAGCCATGTGAGACCCAGAGAGGAAAGGACCTCTTGTAGGTATGCTCTCTGTGTAGAGTTCCCACTGGGAGTCAGACTCTATTGCAATAGAAATGTATCAGAAAGGCAGAGGAACTGTTCAGAAAGAACGACTCCACTAATTAAGTAGCAGAAGCAAGAAGGGCTGGAGGTGAGGAGCAGAACTATGGTCCCCAGCATGAGGATAGCAAGTGTTTGGATATAAGAAGTTATCCTGTTCTCTCTTCTGCAGTGCGATAATTAGGGCTCCCAGCATCTTGCCTGTTTATCAGGGAAGAAGTTGAGGCAGCTCTCAGAAGTTCCTATCAGTTCTACCCATTGAAAGTTCAACTGAAAGTGTAATCCATTAGAAATTTAACCTTATGAAAATTCAAGTTGTGGCCTTAACCAGTCCAGACTTAGCCATGCTGCTGCTGCTAAATCGCTTCAGTCGTCTCCAACTCTGTGCAACCCCATAGACGGCAGCCCACCAGACTCCCCCATCACTGGGATTCTCCAGGCAAGAACACTGGAGTGTGTTGCCATTTCCTTTTCCAATGCATGAAAATGAAAAGTGAAAGTGAAGTCACTCAGTTGTGTCTGACTTTTTGTGACTCCATGGACTGCAGCCCACCAGGCTCCTCCATCCATGGGATTTTCCAGGCAAGAGTACTGGAGTGTATCATCATATAAAAGATTTCCCCATTCTGGCTCTCATGAACTAGCCTCTTCTGGCCACCAGTCTCATCCAGGAATGGTGATTTTAATGACTCATCACCTTCCCAAGGTAGGGATATTTCCATAATAAGCAATATGCTCACCTCCTTTTCTTTTTGTTGATAATGGTCTGCTTACACCAGCTTTTGAAGGCCAGTGTAGGAATTACATATTTTTTCTCTTGTGTCCTTCCATCATCTTGTTCAAGAAAGACTCAGTTTAAGAGGTCTTACATCTTGCTTATAAGGTACAGGGGTTTTTTAACATTTAAATTTCATTATTTGTACCAGTGTCAATGTACAGAATGAAGGAAACTGACATTTATTAATGTCTCTTACTGTATATATTTCTTGGCTCATCACTTACAATGGAAGTGCTGTGTACTCAAATTTATCTTTGATATAACCTCAGACTTAAGGATCTGTGCACTAGAGCCCTTTGTTGTCAGATGCAGGCAAATTGTGAAGTTCACAGTATATGGCTGGTAAATAGTTTTTTAATAGATTGGAGTTAATATTGGTTCAGTAGGTTTTTATTTCCCAAGGATGATGCTCCCTTAATATACAGAATGCCTAAGGGATTCTTTGGTATCCAGGATAGCAGAGACATTACTTTGCCAACAAAGGTCTGTCTAGTCAAGGCTGTAGTTTTTCCAGTGATCATGTATGAATGTGAGAGTTGGACTGTGAAGAAAGCTGAGCACCGAAGAATTGATGCTTTTGAACTGTGGTGTTGGAGAAGACTCTTGAGAGTCCCTTGCTCTGCAAGGAGATCCAACCAGTCCATTCTGAAGGAGATCAGCCCTGGGATTTCTTTGGAGGGAATGATGCTGAAGCTGAAACTCCAGTCCTTTGGCCACCTCATGCGAAGAGTTGACTCACTGGAAAAGACTCTGATGCTGGGAGGGATTGGGGGCAGGAGGAAAAGGGGACAACAGAGGATGCGATGGCTGGATGGCTTCATTGACTCAATGGATGTGAGTCTGAGTGAACTCCGGGAGTTGGTGATGGACAGGGAGGCCTGGCGTGCTGCAATTCATGGGGTAACAAAGAGTTGGACACGGTTGAGCGACTGAAATGAACTGAACTGAACTGAACTGACTGGTGCTGGTTGCTTGCTAGCGACCTTAGGTAAAAGGCCGTCCCGGGTATGCTTACTTGGATCAGAACTTAAGATGAATAAATGGAGATACTGAGTTGTAAGGCTTGGAAAGCAATTCAGGACATTTACACACACACACACACACACACACACACACACACACGCACACACATCTTTATCTTCTCCCACTATAGGAAATTAGTCATGCAAAGCCTTGTCTAGGAGAATTTAATCCTTTTAATAGATAAATAATATAGAAGCTGGCAGATAATTGGTTAAAAAATATTAATAGGAAAAAAGTTCAAGAGAGCAACAAATATGTCAACAGATGAAGAACACATAATAAAAATGTGGCTAGAGAGCATTTATGAAAGTTGTGACCTAACATCTATATATTTAAATTTTAATATGGTGGTTTCTAACACAATATTGAAGAAGAATAACAAACTTGAGGTATTGATAATTACCCAGATTCAAAAGCTATTATAAAGCTATAGTAAACAAGACAGTGTGGGATTGGCAAAAAAAAAGAGACATATAAATAAATGGAACAGAATGAAGAGCCCCAAAATAGACCTCCATAAATATTTTCAACTGACCTTTGACACAGAAGCAAAGGCAGTACAAAAAATGGTGATAGAACAATTGAATGTGCATATGCAAAAAATGAATCTGGATACAGACCTTACACTCTTCACAAATATTAACTCAAAATGGATTACTTACCTAACTGTAAGTAATCTATAATACTCCTGGAAGATAAGAGTGAAAACCTAAATTGCCTTATGATAATACCATTTTAGATACAGCACCAAAGGTATAATCTATGAATGGAATTATTGATAATTCAGACTTTATTGCAACTAAAAACTCTTCTGTGAAAAACAGTATGAAGAGAATTAGAAGACAAGCTTCAGAATGGTGGAAAATATATGAAGATGCATCTGATAAAGGATTCTTACCCAAAATAAACAAAGAGCCCTCAAAACTGAATGGCAAGAAAATAAACAACCCAATTTAATAATGGGCCAAAGCCCTAAACAGAATCTCACTAAAGTAGATATACAGATGTCAAATAAGCATATGAAAAGATGTTCCACATCATATGCCATCAGACAGCATAAACTGAAATAACAGTAAGATACCATACATAACTGTTGTTCAGTCTTTAAGTCGTGTCTGACTCTGTGACCCCCATGGACTGCAGCATGAGAGGCTTCCGTGTGCTTTACCATCTCCCAAAGCTTTCTCAAACCCGTGTCTATTAATGTCTCAAACCCATGTCCATGATGCCATCCAACCATCTAGTCCTCTGTCATTTCCTTCTCCTGCCTTCAATCTTTCCCAGCATCAGGGTCTTTTCAAATGAGTCAGTTCTCTGCATCAGGTGACCAAAGTATTAGAGCTTCAGCTTCCACATCAGTCCTTCTAATGAATATTCAGGATTGATTTCCTTTATGATTGACTGGTTTGATCTCCTTGCAGTCCAAGGGACTCTCAAGAGTCTTCTCCAACACCACAGTTTGAAAAGATCAATTATTCAGTGCTCAGCCTTCTTTATGGTCCAACTCTCTCATAAATGTTAGAATGGTAAAATTCAGGAATCCTAACACCACCCCACCGCTGATGGGGATGTGGAAAAACAACTCTCATTCACTGCTCCAGGAATGAAAAGTAGTGTGGCCTTACTGGAAGACAGATTTGTGTGTGTGTGTGTGTGTGTGTGTGTGTTTTATAAAACTAAGCATATTTTTTACAATAGAATCTAGCAGTCACACTCCTTCATATTTAGCTTAGGATGTTGAAAACTTATGTTTGTGATAAAACTTGCACATGAATGTTTGCATGCCTGCATGCTAAGTCATTTCAGTCATGTTCAACTCTTTGCAATACTATAGACTCTAGCTCTCCAGGCTCCTCTTCCATGGGATTCTCCAAGCAAGATTATTAGAGTGGGTTACCTTGCCCTCCTCCAGGGTATCTTTTGGACCCAGGGATCAAACCCATGTCTCTTATGTCTCCTGCATTGACAGGATGGTTCTTTACCACTGAGGCACCTGGAAAGCCCACATGAATGCTTATAGAAGCATTATTCATAATTCCCCAACTTGGAAACAACCAAGATGTCCTTCAGATAAATAGAATAGTAAAAGTGGAAAATGAAGTTATTCATTGCTAAAAAAAAATGAGCTATCAAAGCATGAAAATACATGGATGAAACTTAAATGTATATAACTAAGTGAAGCCAATCTGAAAAGACTACATACTGTGTGATTTCAACTCCATGACATTCTGGGAAAAGCAAAACTTTGTAGACTCTAAAAAGATCAGTGGTTGTCAGGGCTTAGGATGTAGGTAGGGATGAATAAGCAGGGCACAGGGGAATTTTAGGGCAATAAAAATACTCTGTAAAATATTATAATGATTGATAGATGTCATTGTAACTTTGTCCAAACACATATAATGTACATCACCACAAGTGAACTCTAAGGTGAACTATGAATTTTAGCTGGTTATGATTGTCAGTGTAGATTAATACCTGATAAAAATACATGTTGAAATTCTCATGCTTTGCTATCAATATTATTGTAAAAGTAAAATTTTTCTTAAAATTATCTTTAATTTTATAAAAAGAAAGTTCCTACTTCTATGAGCAAAGACCAGAAATCATAAATACAAGAACTCAAGAAAGAGAAAATGAGAAAGTGGGAGGAAATAGAGTGTTAATTGTCAGATTTTAGTAAAATAGAACAAATCAAAACCATCATAGAAACACAAAAGAATTGAAAGGAGCCAACATGAGAATAGGCACTATAGAAAACATAACAAGAATACTGAGGATATAAATGGGGAGATGCAAAAACACAAAATAAAATTGAATAATGAAAAGAACTAAGGAGAAAATGATAGATATATAAACCAAGTAGAGAAGACCCTATATATGCGTAAATGGAGTCCCTTAAGAAGAACACCAAAACAAGGGAACAGAACAAATATTTGAAAACATAACTGGAGGAGAAAAAAATGTAAAAGGGAAATACCTGATCCTGTTTATTGAAAGGGTATATCATGTGTCAGTGAAAATTGACCCAAATTAGTTAACTGGGAAATTTTTCTTCTGCTGTGTACCTGAGTTATATGTCCTCAAGACATATCATAGTAAATTTATAATGATACAGCAATTATCTTTCAACTAGCCATGCAAAATGATCACAGTACTTATAAGAGGGGAAAAGGTCAGACTATCTTCAGATTTCTCCTTGGTGACGTTGAATACTAGAAATCAGTGGACCAAAACCTCTGGGATACTTGAGAAAATAAAGTATAAATTAAGGATTTCACGTACAACTCAAGATTTTTATTGAGTATAAAGGATACAAACCAATACTAAATGTGTCACAACTTGAGAAACACTTTTCACCTCCCAGAGACTGAGTTTCAGTCAATCAAGGGATAATACAGATAAAATTTAGCAAAATGACTAAATTTTGTATTGTAAGCATTGTATATATTTAACAGAAATAAGACTAAGCAAAATATATGAATCAGATGACAAAATAAAACATAAACTTTATATGCATTGACAATTTAGAAATTTACAAATAAAAATAGGGGCGACAGTATTTTGGCATTTTCTTACAAAACTAAAACTTGCTGCTACCATATGTAGAATACCACAGGAAAAGTATTCACTGAATACTTCATTTGTAATAGTGTGGAGTCAAAGGATGTTATATGAAGCTGAAAAATCAAGCAACAGGATTATAACTTGGTATTGTATAATTTAGCAGTGTGAAGATGATAATAAAATTGTTTTAAAACACAAAATTTCTGAGTAGACTAAAATTAGAAACATTGAACAGTTTATAATGAGAACACTAATTTTCAAAAATTTTACATGTAAAAAGTGAGTAATTCTTTAAACAAAATAATGAGGTAAACATAATTGTTATCCTAAAAAGATACTCACAATTTATGCCAAAACATAACTATAAAATATTATTGTACTTCCCTGTACTTGCTTTTGAGAAAATTTAATACACTGCATGAAATCATGGTTAAAGCTGAAGGCTGTAAACCTGAAGAAAATAATAAATAGTACAAGTAGACTTTTGGCAGCCCAGACACACTTTCATGATTGTTGAATCAGAGTATCTTTTGCTTGACTTTGAATGTTTCTGAAAAGTCAAGGATGCACTGACCCTTAGCATGAAGTGGATGTACCTCCATGAGTTGATGAAGACAGAAGTCTTATTTCTCAAGGAGCAACAGCAAGGCTCTCACATGACTTAATTTGATTTGCAGGAGAATTCCTACCTCTTTGATCTCAAGGGGCCAAAGATCTATTATAGAATGTAACATGGTATACAATATATTATAAGGGTCCCAGACACTTGTGCTGTGCTTAGTTGCTCAATCATGTCTGACTCTGTGACCCTATGGACTGTAGCCCACCAGGCTCCTCTGTCTATGGGGATTCTCCAGGCAAGAATGGTGGAGTGAGTTGCCACACCCTCTTCCAGGGGATCTTCCCAACCTAAGGATCGAACCCAGGTCTCCTGCATTGCTGGCAGGTTCTTTACCATCTGAACCACCAGGGAATCCCAAGAATAGTGGAGTGGATATCTTATCCTTTCTCCAGGGTATCTTCCCAGCTCAAGAATGGAACTGGGGTTTCCTGCATTGCAGGTGAATTCGTTACCAGCTGAGCTACCAGGGAAGCCCAAGAATCTCATTAAAGTGATAGGAACTTTCTCCAGGAGATGCACATGTGACATTTTGCCTATAACTGTACAGGGCCCCTGTAGCTCATTCAAACAGACCTTCTTGCTTTACAGGCCCCAGGTTAAAGACTGTGGTTTAAAAAGTTCTTTGAACTTAGGTCAGAATCTCTACTGTTTATCTTGCTGGTCAGAATCACAGTATTACTAAATTTTCTGATAGAAGGAAGGCTTCTAAAATAGCATTCACAGTCTATCTAAACCAATTCTTACTTAATCTGATGTGAAGTAGTGGCAATTTCCAAAGTCTGGTCCCCAGCTTCTTCACATCAGAAACACTTGAGTTCCTATTAAAAATGGGGGTTGCTTTGTTTTTATTTATTTATTTATTTTTATTTTTTCTTTTTTTGTATTTATTTATTTATTTTTATTTATTTATTTTTTTACACAACTCCCAAACATGAACCCCCCTCCCACCTCAGCATCAGTGTTGTGCCCCTTGCTTCTGTAAACTCTATGTATAGCCGTTAACACCTAAATTGTCCCAGCTGTATTCTTACTAAAGGGAAACATACTACAGCAACTAGTGCTACAGCAATAGTTTGCCAAGTGGAGTAATTAACCATTATGAATCCAAAATTTTTTTTTTCTATTTTAAAATGAATAACATTGGAGAACACTTAGCCACACATTGAACCACATAGACATCCCTTTCTTCCCTTGAACACTCACTAGCAGCTGGTAAGGTCTTCACACCCTGATTCTTTAATTTTTTGCCTGGTGACACTGACATTAAGTATTGGTGGCGACTGTTCACCCCAGGACAGCCTGAAATGTCCTTCCCTTTGGCTATGGTCAGGCCCTAGTTCACTGTCACTTTGGAGTTGAGGTGTCTTTTTTTTTTTTTTTCTTTCTTTCCTTAGATCCTATATTCTAACCATTAGTACAAATAAACGTTTTTATACAGAAAAAAAAGAAAAAGGCTTGACTGCATGCCGAAACTATGGATAGACACTATCACAAATGGAAGTATTCTGGTCATTGCAGCTCAGCCATCACTTGTCCTAAAAATAGGTAGAAAGATGTTCCCGGGTCACTAGCTTCACTCTCTTGTGTATACTTCAGCATGGTAGTGATGCTGAAGTGAGCACATCTGGGATGTCTGACCAGTAGGCAGACACCACTTCACAGTTGAGGATTCAGTCATCCTTGTGGCAGGTATGCAAGACTGAATCCTGTATCCTGCCCTTAGAGATTAGAACAAGCTTTGTGGATGAGCATCATCCAACATAGTTTTCTCTGTAGACATTGTGGCTTAATTTGGACAACAGAGAGCACTTTTGCCCAACAGATTTTCACTATCATGTTTTTTCAGCATGTGATTTAATAGGTACCTAAGGTAAACATATGTCAAGGTTTACAAATTAAAGTCATCACTTTAACTGTATCAAGAAAGCAGATAATCTTGTTTCAGATTTGAACCATCTTCATTCAAATCTGGTTATATCTTTTTCTGTACTGTTGACTTGCACTATAGCTTCTCTTTGCAATTTTCTTTATCTTCATATAAAGTGAAACCTTGAGGATTTATAGGACTGTGTTCAAGCTATTTAATTTGCTACTCAGAACTCTGAAGGGCCAATGCAGCAGAAACTCATATGTTCTAATTTGTTGAATTTCATAGTGGAATGCACAATATAAAATGCCCACATTTTCACACATACATTAAGACATAAATATCACTTGAAAATTCTGTAAGTTTGGAGACTTAATGAACTAAATGGATTTGGATTATTTCTGTAATAGAGGTTTTTGTACTGGGTAAAATAAGTAGAGTGTAATGTTCAGGGTCTTTTCCAATGAGTCAGTTCTTTGCATCAGGTAGCCAAAGTATTGGAGTTTCAGCCAACATCAGTCCTTCCAGTGAATATTCAAGACTGATTGCCTTTAGGATTGACTGGTTCGATCTCCTTGCAGTCCAAGGGACTCTCAAGAGTCTTCTCCAACACCACAGTTCAAAAGCATCAGTTCTTCAGTGCACAGCTTTCTTTATGGTCCAACTCTCACATCCATACATGATTACTGGAAAAACCATAGCTTTGACTAGACAGACATTTGTTAGCAGAGTAATGTCTCTGCTTTTTAATATGCTGTCTAGGTTTGTCATAGCTTTTATTCCAAGGTGCAAGCATCTTTTAATTTCATGGCTGCAGTGATTTTGGAGCCCACTCAAAATAAAGTCTGTCACTGTTTCCATTCCATCTATTTGCCATGAAAGTGATGGGACCAGATGCCATGATCCTAGTTTCTTGAATGCTGAGTTTTAAGCCAGCTTTTTCATTTTGAACATTTTGTGAGATTAGTGCAACTGTGTGGTAGTTTGAGCATTCTTTTGCATTGCCTTTCTTTAAGATTGGAAAGAAAACTGACCTTTTTCAGTTCTGTGGCCACTGCTGAGTTTTCAAAATTTGCTGGCATATTGAGTGCAGTACTTGACACAGCATCATCTTTTAGGATTTGAAATAGCTCAGCTGGAATTCTATCACCTGACTAGCTTTACTCATAGTGATGCTTCCTAAGACCTACTTGTCTTCACGCTCCAGGATGTCTGGCTCTAGGTGAGTTATCACACCATCATGATTATCTGGGTCATTAAGGTCTTTTTTGTACAGTTCTTCTGTATATTCTTGCCACCTCTTCTTAATATCTTCTGTTTCTGTTAGGTCCTTACCATTTCCAATAATATATTTTAGGTTTTCCTTTATTTTATATATTTTCTGCTACTTTTCTGATGTTATGTTGTTTGGGTTTTATACCAGTTTTTGCATTTTATATTATCACATATATTTTGCCTATCCATTTATAATCTTTTCCTTTGCTTCAGTGTTTATACTGTATTTTCCAATTTTTTTCTTCATTACCTTATGAGTTCTTTAGCTTTATCCAAAATGTCATTAATATCACAACAGGATGTTTTTTTTCTTTTCTATGCATAAACCATGTTGCTGATATTCACTTAAGTATGGTGCAAAGAAGTGAAATGCAGGTTGAAAACACAGCATAAAACACTGCTCTGAGAAAAGTAAATTATGCTAAAATGACTGTAGCTATTTCCATTTGGTTAAGAGAATTATCGTTGTTAATTTTGTGAAGTCCTCAGAATAATGTGCATGCACTAGAGGGGCACTTCCCTAAAATTGAGTGACCTTTACAATGTATCTTTATATTTGTTTTTCTTATGTGAAGGTAATTTATCAATTTATAGATCAGAAATATAAGCCAATAAATTAATCACAATCACATATTCTTGAGAAATTTTTCATGTAAAAATAGCTCAGCTGGAATTCTATTACCTGACTATTAGTATTCATGTAATACTAATAGAGACTTTTCCTTAATATTTTAAAGTCGCTTATTTCTGACTACATTTGAACATTCTTAAAACAGCCCATGAAAATTATCTGTTATTATACATGTTGTATAATTGAGTTGTGTCTGCATGCATAATCACTCAGTTATGGCCAACTCCTTGTGACTCTTTGAACTGTAGCCTGCCAGCCTCCTCTGTTCATGGGAATTTTTAGGCAATAATGCTAGAGTGGGTTGCCATTTCCTTCTCCAGGGGATCTTCCTGACCCAGGGATTGAACCTGCATTTCCTGTGTCTCCTGCTTTGCAGGCAGATTCTTTACCCATTGAACTGTACTTTAAAGAATAACCTGATAAAGATGGATAGGGTACTAGAATTTAATTAGTCTTGAAGCCAGACCTTGTCTTTATTACAGTTTCCCTGTTACAAGTGTTTGATATGGTTGCCATTTTAAATCTTCTTTGTCAAAGATTTTCAACTGAAGTCTCTGAAATTTCAAGAGAAATACGGTTGGAGGCAGAGATTGTAAAGTAATAATACTGTTTCCAAAAGGATACCATAGTTCTTGAAAAGAAAAATTCTTTTTCATGGACATATATAGGTGTGGTTTAGTAGAGTGACTTAATATTATTTAACAGCTGATACAAGTGCACAACCAAGGCCTACTGTGATACCTTCTGATTTTACTCTGTAGTGACTGAATTGTAGAGAGATAAAGAGGAGGACTGAAATGGCTTGGGGCATTATCTGTTATCACCTGGTACGGAACTATCTCAATATTTTAACAATCAGTTTAGTTGTTCCTGGGCATATAAGTGAATATACTCACCTTGGTCTAATATAGTTGGATTATAATCACACAAAGTCAGCAATAGGAACTGTGTTTTATCTTGATGCTCTTAGACAAAACCTAAAAAATAGTACATCAGAAGAAGTGGAGTCAGGAGAAAGAAATTTTCCAGTTCATGATTCAAGTTTCTAGTTGTAACCTTGAAAAATCTCTCACAGAATCAAGTGGTGTGGAAAAATTAATTGATGGGAACACTTATTGTACCCTTTATTGGCTAACCCCTGAGGTGTTACCCCTACTGAGGTCACAGTTTGTGTTCATATTGTGAACTGAGCATTGAAGATCATCTATTCCCCTACTCCACTTCTGTCAGTTTTAGGAGCTGTTTTGAGATTTGTTTCCAACAAAACAGTTAGCTTTTCTTCTACATGAACTGCCAGTGAATTCCTGTCCATGTAACACATTGTTGCATAAGAGCCATATCTACTTTGTAGAATGAAATGCTAAGAATCATGATATTTGGGATGTTTAACATTTTAAATTAACTCACTCGGAACTTCCTTATTTTTTGGAGTACTTTTCTTAGAAATCTTTAACACCTGGATAAGATAGGTAAATGGAGTGCAAAACTCACCAAAAAGTCAAGTAGCTAATTTTAGAGAGTAGTTTTCTCTTTGAGAACATGTTTTCATTGTGTGTGTGTGTGTGTGTGTGTGTGTGTGCGCGTGTGTGTGATTGAGTGATTAAGTTAAAGAAATATCTCAAAATATCTTCTGGGTCAGAAAGTCAGGAGAAAAACTATCCTATAAAATTATTATTAAGTCTATATTTTTATTCTGTTTCTTTCAAGTTGTTTTCTAATTAATTTCTTTTCTTTTATTCTGTTTTCTTGTTTCTTATTCTCCTTTATATTCCAATGCCTGGAGTTGTTTTACTTATTCAAGCAACAGAAATACTGTGATTTTCCCTTTTAAGAAACGAGCTGTGTGCATGACCGTATGCATGCTAAGTTGCTTCAGTCATGTTCTACTCCTAAGAAACTAGCTAAAGACATATAAGTGTAAAGAAAACATTTGAAATTCTCTCTTTTTAAACAGTTCTGAGAGGGAAGTTTATAGCAATATAGTCCTACCTCAAGAAACAAGAAAAACATTAAATAGACAACCTAACTTTACACCTGAAACAACTGGAGAAGCAAGAACAAAGAAACCCCAAAATTAGTAGAAGGAAAGAAAACATAAAGATCAGAGCAGAAATAATTGGAAAAGAAATGAAAGAAACAATAGTAAAGATTAATAAAACTAAAAGCTGGTTATTTGAGAGGATAAACAAAATTGATAGACCTTTATCCCACTCATCAAGAACAACAAAGAGAATAATAAGATCAACAAAATTAGAAATGAAAAAGGAGAGGTTACAACAGACCAATGCAGAAATACAAAGGATCATAAGATACTATTATGAACAACTATATGGCAATAAAATAGATAACCTGGAAGAAATGGACAGATTCCTAGAAGAGGTCAATCTTCCAAGACTAAACCAGGCAGAAATAGAAATTATGAACAACCCAATTACAAGCACTGAAATTGAAGCTGTGATCAAAAACCTCCCCAAAAACAAAAGCCCAGGACCAGATGGCTTCACAGGAGGATTCTACCAAACATTTAGAGAGGAGCTAATGCCTATCCTTCTAAAACTCTTTCAAAAAATTGCAGAGGAAGGAATACTTCCAAACTCATCCTACAAGGCCAGCATCAGCTTGATACCAAAACCAGACAAAGACAACACACAAAAATAAAACTACAGGCAATTATCACTGATGAACAGAGATGCAAAAAATCCTCAACAAAATGGTACCAAACAGAATTCAACAACATATCAAAAAGTTCATACACCATGATCAAGTTGGGATTATTCCAGGGATGCAAGTATTCTTCAGTATATGCAAATCAATCAATGTGATGCACCATATTAGCAAATTGAAAGGTAAAAACGGTATGATCATCTCAATGCTGCTGCTGCTAAGTCGCTTCAGTCATGTCCGACTCTGTGCGACCCCATAGATGGCAGCCCACCAGGCTCCCCTGTCCCTGGGATTCTACAGGCAAGAACACTGGAGTGGGTTGCCATTTCCTTTTCCAATGCATAAAAGTGAAAATAGATGCAGAAAAAGCCCTTGATAAAATTCAGCACCCATTTATTGCTGGGGTCCAACCTCAGCAGAGTCCAGGGATACCCTCAGGATGAACGGCATCGGCAAATGAAAGAATGACATGGGGAGACCAAGCTTTGGTGAGCAAGGCCCATAACTTTATTTTCAAAAAAGGCTTTTATACCCTGACTTGTACATAGAGGAAAATGAAAGATGCAAAGTAATGCAGAGTCAGCTCAAATATTCCAGCAGTTTTGTCCATATCGAAACCAGGATTTTTTTTGCATACCTTTCCCATAGACAAGGGTCTAATGTTGTGTACATTATCTTCTAGCCTTGGAGGCCTGTTGACATTTTGTGACCCTTTTTTGATAAAGGTCGATCAACCAGAAAACTTATTTTCCCTTGAAGTGTTTTTTCTTTATACCTCTAATGTGTGTCAGCCTCAGAAAATACTAAACAGAGTTACATTCTCATGGAGCAAAGGTGCAGTGGGTTACAACGACAGAAAAAAAGAACTTATTAGCTCAAAGGTCTGATGTGGTTAATACCAAGGCTACTACTTGTTTTTCTTACATTCCAACTATATGAACTAATGCACTCCCAGGCACACAATGGATAAGGGATATGAGAACTTGGCAGCAAACACTGGCTCAACAATGAAATGCTTCACCAGTATTTTTTTAATAAAACTTTTTCACCCCTTGAAGGGCTCTATATTTTTAGAATGCTTAGGCTTCCTGTGTCATGGTTTGTAAACAATCATATGCATAGTTGCAAGAGTCTGGATAAACCTGCCAAGCAAGCTAGAATGCTTACAGCGGGGTTTGAATTGAAATGCTCCTTTCATGCCCAGGAGACTTATCAACTAGAGCCCTAAGTTGATTTTCTCCAGAGAAAGGTGGTCGGGGATAGCCCCCTGTTAATGTCAGAAGAGTTGGTGAAAGGCATAATATAGTATATAATAGACAGACAGATTTTGGTTTGGGGTAGATGCTTGAGCAGGTCCAGGGAGTCCCTCAAGTCCTGATCCGCCTTGTCTGTCAGGTCTCCTCTGCATGACCTTGTCATGAGTGGGATCTCCCATGCTGGCTCCTGGCAATTTATGATTACAACTCTTCAAAAAATGGGCATAGAAGGAACCGACCTCAACAAAGTAAAGTCCATATATGATAAGCCCAAAGCAAATATTATTCTCAATGGTGAAAAACTGAAAGCATTCTCCCTAAGATCAGGAACAAGACAATGCTGCCCATTTTCACCACTATTATTCAACATAGTTCTGGAAATCCTAGCTACAGCCATTAGAGAAGAAAAAGAAAAGTAATCCTGATCGGAAAAGAAGTAAAGCTCTCACTGTTTGCAGATGACAAGATACTGTACATAGAAAACCCTAAAGATAGTATCAGAAAATCACTAGAGCTAATCAGTGAATTTAGCAAAGTTGCAGGATACAAAATCAATACACAGAAATCACTTGCATTTCTATATACTAACAATGAAAAGTCAGAAAGAGAAATTAAGGAATCAATCCCATTCAACATCGCAACAAAAATAATTAAATATCTAGGAATAAACTTACCTAAGGAAACAAAAGAATGGTACACAGAAAATTATAAGACACTAATGAAAGAAATTAAAGACTATATAAAACAGAAGGAGAGATATTCCATGTTCCTGGTTAGGAAGAATCAATATTGTGAAAATGACTATACTACCAAGTGCAATCTACAGTTTCAGTGTGATCCCTATCAAACTACCAATGGCGTTTTTCACAGAACTAGAACAAAAAAACTTCACAATTCATATGAAAGCACAAAAGACACCAAATAGCCAAAGCAGTCTTGAGTAAAAAGAATGGAGCTGGAGGAATCAACTTTCTTGACTTCAGAATATACTACAAAATTACAGTCAAGACAGTGTGATACTGGCACAAAAACAGAAATATAGATCAATGGAACAGGATAGAAAGCCCAGAAATAAACCCACACACCTATGCGTACCTTATTTTTGACAAAGGAGGCAAGAATATACAATGGGGCAAAGAAAGGCTCTTCAATAAATGGTGTTGGAAAAACTGGACAGCTACATGTAAAAGAATGAAATTAGAACACTTCCTAACACCATATACAAAGATAAACTCAAAATGGATTAAAGACCTAAATGTAAGACCAGAAACTATAAAAATCTTAGAGGAAAGCATAGGCAGAACACTTGATGATGTAAATAAAAGCAAGATCTTCTATGACTCACTTCCTAGAGAAATGGAAATAAAAACAAAAGTAAGCAAGTGGGACCCGATTGAACTTAAAAGCTTTTGCACAGCAAAGGAAACTATAAGCAATGGTGAAAAGACAACTGTCAGAATGGGAGAAAATAATAGCAAGTGAAATGACTGACAAAGGATTAATTTCCAAAATATACAAGCAGCTCATACAACTCAATACCAGAAAAACAAACAACCCAATCAAAAAGTGGGAAAAAGACCTAAGCAGACATTTCTCCAAAGACATACAGATGACAGACAAACACATGAAAACATGCTCAACATTGCTCATTATTAGACAAATGCAAATCAAAACTACAATGAAATATCATATCACCTTGCACTGGTCAGAATGTCCATCATCAAAATGTCTACAAACAGTAAATGCTGGAGAGGGTGTGGAGAAAATGGAATGCTCTTGCACCATTGGTGGGAATGTAAATTATACAGCCACTATGGAAGACAGTATGGTGATTCCTTAAAAAACTATGAATAAAACCACCATCAGTTCAGTTCACTTTATTTATTTTTTAAAATTTAATTTAATTTAATTTATTTTTATTTTTATTTTTTTTAGAGCTTCCATTTTACTTTGGGAGTTCAGTTCACTTTAGTCACTCAGCCATGTCCGACTCTTTGTGACCCCATGAACTGCAACACACCAGGCCTCCCTGTCCATCACCAACTACCAAAGTACACCCAAACCCATGTCCATCGAGTTGGTGATGACATCCAACCATCTCATCCTCTGTCGTCCCCTTCTCCTCCTGCCCTCAATCTTTCCCAGCATCAAGGTCTTTTCAAATGAGTCAGCTCTTTGCATCAGGTGGCCAACCACCATATCACCCAGCAATCCCACTCCTAGGCATATATCCTGAGAAAACCAAAATTGAAACAGACACATGTATCCCATTGTTAATTGCAGCACAATTTACAATAACTAGAGCATGGAAACAACCTGATGTCCACTGACAGAGGAATGAATAAAGAAGTTGTGGTACATATACACAGTGGAATGTTACTCACCCATAAAGCAGAACACCTTTGAGTCAGTTCTAATGAAGCAGATGAACCTAGAACCTATTATACAGAGTGAAGTAAGTCAGAAAGAGAAAGATATATTGTATACTAATGTATATATACAGAATCTGGAGAAATGGTATTGAAGAATTTAATTACAGGGCAGCAATGGAGAAATAGACGTAGAAAATAGACTGATGAACATGGTGTGGGGAGGAGAGGGTGAGATGTATGGAAAGAGTAACATGGAAATGTACATTACCATATGTAAAATAGATAGCCAATGGGAATTTGCTGTATAGCTTAGGAAACTCAAACAGGAGCTCTGTATCAACCTAGAGGAGTGGGATGAGGAGGGAGATGGGAGGAAGATTCAAAATGGAGGGATATATATATACCTATGACTGATTCCTGTTGAGGTTTGACAGAAAACAAAATTCTGCAAAGCAATTATGCTTCAATAAATAATAAATTAATTTTTGAAGTTCTCCTCTCTTTTAAAATTTTCATGATAATTCATTTCAAATCATAATCATATATTTTCCATTTTATTTTGATTTTCATATATCTTCCTAGACATTTTATAGTATTTATTGAACATTTCAATATACCATCAGTTCAGTTCAGTCACTCAGTCATGTCCAACTCTTTGCAACCCAATGGACCATAGCACGCCAGGCCTCCCTGTCCATCACCATCTCCCGGAGTTCACACAAACTCATGTCCATCGAGTCGGTGATGCCTTCCAAGCATCTCATCCTCCGTCGTCCCCTTTTCCTCCTGCCTCCAATCCCTCCCAGCATCAGGGTCTTTTCCAATGAGTCATCTCTTCACATGAGATAGCCAAAGTATTGGAGTTTCAGCTTCAGCATCAGTCCTTCCAATGAATACTCAGGACTGAGCTCCTTTAGGATAGACTTGTTGGATCTCCTTGCAGTCCAAGGGATTCTGAAGACTTTTTCAACACAACAGTTCAAAAGCAACAATTCTTCAGCACTCAGCTTTCTTCAAAGTCCAACTCTCACATCCATACATGACCACTGGAAAAACCATAGCCTTGACTAGACGGACCTTTGTTGTCAAAGTAATGTCTCTGCTTTTGAATATGCTATCTAGGTTGGTCATAACTTTCCTTCCAAGGAGTAAGCGCCTTAATTTCACAGCTGCGATCACCATCTACAGTGATTTTGGAGCCCCCAAAAATAAAGTCTGACACTGTTTCTACTGTTTCCCCATCTATTTTCCATGAAGTGATGGGACCAGATGCCATGATCTTTGTTTTCTGAATGTTGAGCTTTAAAGCAGTGTTTTTACTCTCCTCTTTCACTTTCATCAGGAAGCTTTTGAGTTTCTCTTCACTTTCTGCCATAAGGGTGGTGTCATCTGCATATCTGAGGTTATTGATATTTCTGCCAGCAATCTTGATTCTAGCTTGTGCTTCTTCCAGCCCAGCGTTTCTCATGATGTACTCTTCATATAAGTTAAATAAGCAGGGTGACAATATACAGCCTTGATGTACTCCTTTTCCTCTTTGGAACCAGTCTGTTGTTCCATGTCCAGTTCTAACTGTTGCTTCCTTACCTGCATATATATACCATAGCAGTGAACTAAATATTTGAGGAGATACAAAAGAGGTACATAATGGCAGCTATCATGTCAATTAATGTATCATTTGAACAACAATAAAAATCTCATTTGAAAGCATGATTCTGTGTAAGAAATTGTGAGAGGTAATATATGAATAAATTCTAAATTAAACATAATTAAAATTTACAGTGAGATTTTTCAGATGTTGGGAGCTGACAGGACAATTTTTCTATTTGTGATTCTTAAACATGTCCACTGACATTTATGAATATGTAAGTATTGTGCTAGATGGAAATGAATAGTAGATGAATCTATTCCATTGTTTACTCATAGTATATTATCATAAAATTTGGGAAAATGTTAAGGTGGTTACTTTAAAATTCCTAGATGATTGTACTGACTTGCTGTTATTTTTTAAAGCAGATTATTTTCTTCTGTGCTGTGCTGTGCTGTGCTGTACTGTGCTTAGTCTCTCAGTCATGTCCCATTCTTTGTGACCCCATGGACTGCAGCCTTCCAGGCACCACTGTGCATGGGTATTCTCCAGGCAAGAATATTGGAGTGGATTGCCATGCCCTCATCCAGGGGATCTTCCCAGGGATCAAACCCAGGTGTCACAGGATGCAGGTGGAATCTTTACTGTATAGCTTAGGAAACTCAAACAGGAGCCACCAAGCAATCCCTATTTTCTTCTACTTAAGCTGAAAGTGTTATTGTCATTTTAAATTAATTGATGTTGGTATATTTTATCTTTTTGTGTGTGTATTTTTACATCAAGTGAAAATGTTTTTAAATGACTCTGGTTATTAAATTCATTAAACATCCAATAAAATCACCTTATGCCTACACTAATAATTTAAGTGTATTTGAATGTCATATTTTAAGACCTTGTTTATTAACTTGGGGAAATAATATACATTATTTAATAATCTGTGCATATATTACATGATTCCCAAGTGTACTTTCCTTTGTTTAAAAAATTATATTTAAAATGGGAAACATTTTAATGGTCCTACATTGTACTTGCACCCTTAGTTTTTCAAAAAAGAAGGAAAGACAGTCCCATTTGTAAGAATAGAAGGATTTTTCTTAATTTCTATAAAGTTAGGAAAAGCAGAATTCATATTATCGATTCAGTTTTTATGATTAAGAAAAGCTCAATGAATGAGTTCCCTTCTGACACCAGATTTTTAAGACTACCCTTGAAAGTCCCACTGTAACTAAGCTTACTCAAAATGATTTTTATTATACAGTCCCATTTGTAAGAATAGAAGGATTTTTCTTAATTTCTATAAAGTTAGGAAAAGCAGAATTCATATTATCGATTCAGTTTTTATGATTAAGAAAAGCTCAATGAATGAGTTCCCTTCTGACACCAGATTTTTAAGACTACCCTTGAAAGTCCCACTGTAACTAAGCTTACTCAAAATGATTTTTATTATGTAGTATGGCAACCCAGTCCAGTATTCTTGCCTGGAGAATCCCAGGGATGGGGGAGCCTGGTGGGCTGCTATCTATGGGGTCACACAGAGTCGGACACGACTGAAGTGACTTAGCAGCAGCAGCAGGTGTTTCCAAACATGGGGAGGGGTGGCAATTATGGGGAACTTGGAAATATTGGTATATTCCTAATAACAATAATGAACTGCTACAAAGTGGAGTGAAATTAAAATTATAAAAGTATTTTAAACTTTTAAAGTTAGATTTTGTGAACAAGAGATACTGAAGCTTAAAAGGCTACAAGGATCCAAAAGTCTGCACATAAAACAAATAAATAAAATAAATATTTTCAGTAGAGTAGCTTCATATATATAGACTTTATAATAAGAGACATCAACCTGATTAATATGTAACTGTAGAAAAGTATATGGCAACAATGCATCTTATTTTATGACTTTAACTATGATTTAGAAGTCAAGCTATATAAGCTTCAAAAGGAAATCTCTTGGGTCTTTGCAGATGATAGATTACAATTCAGTTTGTCTGAAAGGAGTAAAATGAGCAGAGAAGTGTACCTATACATCAAGAAGATATATACCTTCATAGCAATCTATGGGCTGGAAAGCCATGTGTAATATAATATATCATTAGCATAAAAGAAGACTGGAGTGGAATATTGCCCGGNGCTCTCACTTGAGATGTGTATAAGAGACAGCTCTTGGGTCTTTGCAGATGATAGATTACAATTCAGTTTGTCTGAAAGGAGTAAAATGAGCAGAGAAGTGTACCTATACATCAAGAAGATATATACCTTCATAGCAATCTATGGGCTGGAAAGCCATGTGTAATATAATATATCATTAGCATAAAAGAAGACTGGAGTGGAATATTGCCCGGTCAAGTGAAGGGTGTTGATATCTCTTATCACAGATCTTAGTAATGTGTAGTTCAGAATAGGGACAAAATGGTCATCTAATCATGTATGCATTAATATTTTTGATGAATATGTATTAAGCCTTTTATATAACTGTCAGGCAGTGGTAACTATGTTCATAGGGATTTCAGTCTGATTGAAATTGTCTTTTAGTTCTGCATCAAGAAAGTATGCATCATGACCTGACTTATTGATGATTTCAAATATATATAAGAAATAATAAGTAACAGCTGCTATTTATTGAACACCGTTTTAAGCACTTTGAAAGATAAAAGAATTTACTTAATCTTCACGGTGACTTTATGAGATAGATACAACTGTTTCCATTTTATATTTGTGGAAATGGAGGCACAGGAAGCTAAAGTAGCTCGTTCAAGATCAAACAGCTAGTAAGTGAATGAATAGGACTTTGGCCCTAGGAAGTAGAGAATATGGAACTCATATTCTCAGTCACTGAAGGGGAACTGGTTACTTGTGGCATGATTCTGATTTATGATTAGATCCCCTGGAGAAGGGCATGGCAACCCACTCCAGTATTCTTGCCTGGAGAATCCTTTGAACAGAAGAGCCTGATGGTCTACAAAGAGTTGGACACAACTGAGCAACTTGGCAGGGAGCATGCACTCATAGGAGTATTAATACTAATTGAAAATACTTAGCTTATCTTAATATTTATAATATTCTTCCCCCAAATATACTGGGTATGGTTATATTACCCAGTTGTGACTATATTAATATTCTTTATAGAAAACATGTAATGGAGATTTTATAATTTTAGAAGACATATAGCTATGATTCATGGTCAAGGACAGCAAGGTGAATCTAGCATCAGAAACATAAGTGTCACCAAAAAACAATTATGGTCCAAGCTGAAAGGAAGAAAACACTTGGAAAAAATGTAACAGTGATCTAAAGAGATTCAATTTTAAAAGACATATTCAGTTCAGTTCAGTTCAGTTCATTCGCTCAGTCATGTCCAACTCTTTGTGACGCCATGAATCACAACACACCAGGCCTCCCTGTCCATCACCAACTCCCAGAGTTCACTCAGACTCACGTCCATCGAGNGAAAAAATGTAACAGTGATCTAAAGAGATTCAATTTTAAAAGACATATTCAGTTCAGTTCAGTTCAGTTCATTCGCTCAGTCATGTCCAACTCTTTGTGATGCCATGAATCACAACACACCAGGCCTCCCTGTCCATCACCAACTCCCAGAGTTCACTCAGACTCACGTCCATCGAGTCAGTGAGGCCATCCAGCCATCTCATCCTCTCTCATCCCCTGCCCCCAATCCCTCCCAGCATCAGTCTTTTCCAATGAGTCAGCTCTTCACATGAGGTGGCCAAAGTACTGGAGTTTCAGCTTTAGCATCATTCCTTCCAAAGAACACCTAAGGCTGATCTCCTTCAGAATGGACTGGTTGGATCTCTTTGCAGTCCAAGGGACTCTCAAGAGTCTTCTCGAACACCACAGTTCAAAAGCATCAATTCTTTGGCGCTCAGCCTTCTTCACAGTCATATTAGTAAGACTAATAATAATGGATAGAAAGTTTTAGTTAAGGAACAGGAAAAGTGCATAAATTATATGTAGTCATAGTGCTTAAAAGGAATAATGATCTAAGAGCATATGAAAACACAAGGTGAACACTTTGCCATGCCAATGATTTTAGGTGTCTCCATCCACATAAGTTATAATTCAAGAAACTGAAAGAATTGACAGACTTTTTTAAGGAATATATGCTAATATATTGAGTAGGATATTGTAGTAAGTATTTAACCTTATTACATTAAATTCTCATGTCTACTTTTGAGGATATGTGTTATTAATATTGCCATTTACAGACAAGGAAATGAAACTTGAGAAGTTAAATATCTGGTTTAAGCTGAGACAGCTCTAAGTGGCAGAACCACAATTCAAATGTATACAAATTCCAAAGTTAAACCTTTGATGGCCCTATCTGACTCTAAAACACCAGTCTCGATGTCCAAAACGAAAAAAAAAAGTAATGGCTTTCTAAGAGCTTGAATTCTATACCCAACAAAATATTAAACCGTTGTCAAGCAATTGCTTGTTAATTATTAGGACAGTAAGAATAAATCCAAATGCTTCAAAATGGATATAAGCTGGTAAATAAGGATGATACTATAAATATTTATGGAGTTTAAGAAGTCATTTGATGTCATTTATTGCAAAAATGAGTGCTAAAGCTTAAGCTGTATCTAAAATAAATTGGTTTTTAGATTGGTAGGAATTGAGCAAAGTAGGTAGTATTGAGGCTGGAATGAGAGCAGTATTGAGTAGGCCGATGCTAGTCAATATTGTTACTTTTTTCAAATCAAAGATATACATAAGGATATTATTAGCAAGGCTTTCATATTTATGTCAAACATCAGGGGAAGCTATTTAATCCCTGTTTACTTAGCTAGTATTCTAAAGGGACAATGAATTTACCTAAAAAAGAAGATAATTGAAAATAATGAATGTAAAATCCAAATCTGGGTTTAAAAAGGTAACTACTTAAATATAATGAGAAGGGATGTCACACTTATGAAGAGTTGATATATAAATAAAATACCTAGAATTATTACTGATTCCAAGCACAATACTAATGTATTGCAACTTGCCTGCATAATGAGTTGCTTCAGTCAAGTCTGACTCTTTGTGACCCCATGGACCATAGCCCACCAGGATCCTCTGTCCCTGGGATTTTCCTGACAAGATTACTGAAGTGGGTGTGATGCCCTCCTCCAGGGGATCTTCCCAACCCAGGGACTGAACTGCATCTTTAGTGTCTCCTGCACACTGCAATCGGATTCTTTACCACTGAGCCACTGGGGAAGCTCCAAATGTAAGTGATTTATGGCTTTACTCAAAATATGTTGTTTGAAAAAAAGGAGCTACTATTTCAGATGTACTCTGTACTTATTAAACAGTAGCTAGGACCCCTAGGATCCTGTGATTGTCCTTGCCTCTACATTTAAGAGCATCATGAATACCTGGAATCTAGTCTGGAAATCAAGTGCTGCAAAACTATTTGAAAAAAATAGGAGTAGTTTGCCTGAAGAAGCAAAATAGAACATGGTATCTACCTATTAAGTGTCTGATGGGTTACCAGGGAGAAAGGAGATAGTTTGGTTTATCACATTTTCCTGCACAATTCCAGAGTTCAAATACTGTGGAGTGAAAGTGATAGAGCACTGGATTGTACTTCAATTCCGGGAAGACAACATTAACAGGAATTGACTCTTAACTTCCTGTAGTAGTGAGCTTTCCATCACCTAAAATGGCTATGTGAGAACATCAGTACAAATCAATCCTTGTAGCCTGATCATGCAACTAAGTCTTTCTGAGCTTCAGTGGGAATGATGATGGTACCTTCCTCATGAAGTGCTTATGAAAATTAAAGGAGATACTGTGCACTAAGGGCTTAATGCAATCCCTTATATATATATAAAGTGCTAAAAACATGATACTTATTTTTATTACTGGATGACCAGTTTCCAAAGAGAGTACTCTAGGGAAGATATCTGTATCATATAGAAATGGAACTAGACAACTCTAAGTTGCCTTCCCTACAATTCCATGACTCAAACGTTGTGAGGCCATTGCACTTCTGTAATTTTCATAAGTATATTTATATCATGATTATTAATACTTTAGGGCAAATATTTCAATCTTTCTGGTCCATTAATGGAAAAGGCAATGGCAACCCACTCCAGTACTCTTGCCTGGAGAATCCCATGGATAGAGGAGCCTGGTGGGCTGTAGTCCATGAGGTCGTGAAGAGTCAGACACGACTGAGCAACTTCACTTTCACTTTTCACTTTCATGCATTGGAGAAGGAAATGGCAACCCACTCCAGTGTTCTTGCCTGGAGAAACCCAGGGACAGAGGAGCCTTGTAGGCTGCTGTCTATGGGGTTGCACAGAGTAGGACATGACTGAAGCAACTTAGCAGCAGCAGCAGTCCATAAATAAATCCATGGTATACACATTTATCCCTAGAGTAGGAAATGGCAACTCACTCTGGTATTCTTGCCTGGGAAATTCCATGGATAGAGGGGCCTGGCAGGCTATAGTCCATGGGGTCATAAAGAGTCAGATATGTAACTAAAACTACAAAGCAATACAAATCTGTATGTGAAGGCCAATGTATAGGAAGTAGCTTATATAAAGTTATAGTTCCCATATAACTATATATCCCTAAATTTGCACATTGGCATTTTAATTAAACATGATATATATAAGCACTTCTGTTATTATTCCAACTCAAATTTTAAAATATCTAAATATTATTGGTGTCTGCAGTTGTCAATTTTCCTGAAACTAATATATGAAGTACATAAAAATGCATATTGATATAAAATTGTTTATATAATTGATGAAAATTATATTAAATTTCTTATTTATATTGTATTAGAGAAATATTAACATACATTAGGGCATGTAAATGACTTTAACTGGATTGCCGTGCCATGAAGCGTCACTTCAGTCATACCTGACTCTTTGTGACCCTATGGACTGTAGCCTGCCAGGCTCCTCTGTCCATGGGATTCTCCAGGCAAGAATATTGGAGTGGGTTATAAAGCCTTTGAATACAGTAGCTCTCAGTATTCTCTGCCAAAGGCTTGAAAGGGAAGCGATAGTTTACCTCTAATAGTTGAAGCTATCTTTTATTCCGAAATGCTCTCAGACACAGGTATAAACACTCATCCTCCAAACCTACTGCCAGTTCCTTCCTAGTTCATGTGAGTGGTAGACTCAACAGACGACATAGCAAGTACTCTATATAATTGAGAATTAAAGTATAAATTAATGTCAGAATTATTTTCACGTATTCAGAGTAAACTGACATGAAGGAATGTCTAACTAACATCGTGTAAAAAAAGAAATAAGTAAGCTTAAAGAAATGATTTGAAATAGATTTATGATGCACTTGAATTAAAATGTTTTAGTAATATCAGTCTTTATTGCATATTCTGCTTCAGATATTTCTGCTAAATTTGTTATAGTTTGTATTTGATGTATATCATTCTATATACTATCTAAAATTTAAAGTTCACAATAATCTTAATGATTCAACTTCGTGTATGAGAACCTGAAACTCAAAGAAGTCAAGTAACACCCAAAATAATACAGCTGGCTAATGAGGGTGTGGTCTAAAATCTTGACTCAATACCCATACACTTAACATCTACCTACCACTCTACTAAGAGCCACAAAGAGTTTGACATCAACATATAAATTGGCTCTCACTTGTAAATATCAATAAGATGCAGGTGATTTTTGCCAGTATGCTACAATGAGACAAGAGGTGTTTGGTCATTTTTCATGACAAGATTAGTTTGTTTCCTTTTTTCTTATTTGGACAATAATCTAGCATTTAAAGGGCTTCCCAGGTGTCACTAGTGGTAAAGAACTTGCCTGCCAATACAGGAGATATTAGGAACGATGCTTCGATCCCTGGGTCAGGAAGATCCCTTGGAGGAGGGCATGGCAACCCACTCCAGTATTCTTGCCCAGAGAATCCCCATGGTATTCTGTAGCCTGATAGGCTACAGTCCATAGGGTCACAAAGAGTTGAACATGATTGAAGTGATTTAGCATGCACTCATGCTACATTTAAATAAACTATTCTTGAATAATTCACTAAAGCCCACCTATCAGAGTGCTGTTTCATTAGCTTTTGGTATTTTTGTGATTACTCTCAATTTTAGCAGCTTTAGGTATGTGCATAAGTTTGCTCTTTTAAAAAGACAGTTACCTATCTATAGAATGACTGGGTGAACTCCTAAACCTTGAGGTGAGAGATTACTTATATCTCAATTTTCAATGTATTTTATCTTTAACTAAGCTGTAAGATGACTTTCTCTGCATAGAAACTATTAATATTTAATACATTGCTCCTCCATTTAACAATCTCCAAATAATGTGAAAAGAGTAAAAATAATGCTTTGTATTTATGTAGCATACGTCTCCATGGAGCCCAGAGGATTTGGTTGACAGGGTCTAAAAATGACTTTGTCAGGGAGAATAGGAAACTGATATTATCATAATTATTCTGCAGATATTGAAACTGACACCGAATCCATATGTAGCTACTAATGAACATTTTGCAGTCAAAATGATATGGATAGCTTCCTCCAGCCATCTTCATAATCAATAATGACCATCTTAAGAAATCATGCACAGAGTTCTTGCTTTTTGCTTACAGAGACAAACTGAATGATAGAACAATACATTGAGAATTCAGTATTATACTCAATATTATTGGAGTGATGTGGCAATATTTTGTATTGTTTCACTTTGCTTTGGCAATATTAGAATGATATACATGTATTCTTTCTTCTTTTAAATAACTCTGTTGCCAAAAGTCATGGGCCAAAAGAATTGTATTTCTAAGTAGGCTTCTAAGGCAATAAAACAAATTAACTAATGAAATGTTACAATTTGTTTTATTAAATAAAGTTTTTGTAATGTGAAAAGGCAAACCCTGCAATGTTGTGTTGTGAATTAAGATTTTAAAATTCGTGATTGCCTTATTCAAAGTGGGAAGCACTGATCTGAACAGTGGTGAAATGGTGACCCTAATCTGTATATTTCTTACTTCTACCCTCTCTGTAAGCCAGGCATTCTAAATAATGGGTTAAACCTGTGTCTGTGTCTGTGTCTGTGTGTGTGTGCGCGCGTGCGTGCACACACACACGTAGTTTGTGTAAAATACACGAGAGAGAGAGAATAGCTCCATATTTTGTCACTGGTTGTAAAACCTTAACATGCACCCAAATCATCTTATGGCCCTTTCAGAAAAAAAGATTGCTTGAACCATGTCCCTAGCCTTTCTAATTCAGTAGATCTGGAATAGGGTATAAGAGTTTACATTTCCATAAGTTCCTAGGTAATTCTAAATAATGCTTGTCTGTGAAGCATAGCATGCTTGTCTGTGAAGCATAGAACCCACGGTGCAGGTAGTTGGACTTCTGTTTTTAGCCTTCATATAAAAAAAAATAATTATGAACAGATAGAAATTACATGCCAGCCTGATATGTGTTTTGGAAGGTACAAGTGTAAGATAGATACTGGAGAAAGAGAAGGGAAATGAGATGTCTCTATTCAAACAGAAAAATAATAATTTTACTAAAAATTCGTATGAATTCTTTGAGTTACTTGTAGGCTATGCTCTCTGTTCTCATTCCATTTCAGTATTTATTCAATAAGTATCTATTGATCACTTATTATTGTACAAGGACTTACATGCATCAGAGAAAAATAAAGGATTCTTGCCTCTCTGGAGCCGATTTTCACTTGATATTAGTTTGCTTTAATGTGTTAACTGAGTCTTTACTCTCATGTCAGATTTCTCGTGACCTTGTATCTAATTTCACATACATTCTTCTTTCCAACTTCCAGTTTTACCATATAATAGGAAACTATCAGTGTTTTCTCATTTTTGTTTCTTCTGTATCAGAATCTAAAGAGGGTAGCAAAGATGGTTTTGACTACTGATGGAAGTAAGGCTGCACCACTGATAGGCATGGGTCCTTGGACTGAGACCATTTCTTAATAAGACAAGAAAGACCACTATGGCAGAGCTATTTCAGTAAAGTTCAATTATGGAAAATTGAAATTATGTAAAACCTATAAAAAAGAATTTTCAACCTTATACTTGCAATTTGCATTTATTTGATCATCAATAATATAGGCACTATATCTTACCATTCACATTGGAACATATTTTCTTAAAATAATAACTGTTGATGTTAAATACATATCAAAATAGCAACTTTGGGGCAGTAATGAGAAGAATGCGGTTGGGGGACAATTTGACAATTTGCAACTGAGAGTCTTAAAACATCATTATACTTTTTGGACTACTATATTTTCTGACCAGTTTATAGAAATTTAAATAGAGATGTGCTTATTATGCATTTATATTGATCATAGTATTGGCTTAAATATCAAAATATAGAAAATATAGTTTAAATATCTCAGAAGAGAGTTAGTTACATAAATAATGGTATATTTATAAAATCTCACACCATTTCATTCTTTAAATTATAATTTTAAAATACTTTTGGATACAAGTTTAAACATTAAAAACTTTTTTTTCAGTTCTCTAATACTAAATAGGCATTAGACAATGGAAGGAAATATATCACATATTAACAGTGGATCTTTCTGAATTACAAATTTTTCTTTCTCTTTGCACTGTGTTTTATAAATTATCTGTGAAAGAGGGGAGGTAATGAAGATAATGGCAACCTCCTTCAAAAGGTCCTGTACACGCATTGCAACAGTCAGTGCCGCTGACCCTGCAGCAGGCCACCGCCGACCCACGCCTCCACCAGAGTCTCCTGGACACTCAGAGGCAAGGCTGGATCAGTCTCTTGTGGGGTCACTGCTCCTTTCTCCCGGGTCCTGGTGCACACAAGGTCTTGTTTGTGCCCCAGGAGTCTGTTTCCCCATTCCTGTGTAAGTTCTGGAAGCTCTATGGTAAGGTTAATGGCAATCTCCTCCAAGAAGGCTTGTGCCACACCCTGGTCTGCTACACCTAGAGCCCCTGCCCCTGAGGCAAGCCACTGCTGACCTGTATCTCTGCACAAGACACTCAAACACTTGAAGGCAAGTCTTCACTACCTCCACCATAGTTTGTTCTCAAGTCAACAACAAGGTGGGAATATAGCCCGCCCATCAACAGGAAACTGGATTAAAGATGTACTGAGCTGGCCATCAGAACAAAACCCAGTTTCCCCCACAAACAGTCTCTTCCATCAGGAAACTTGGTGAGCCTTTTATCCTTACCACTCAGAGGGCAGACAGAATGAAAACACAATCACAGAAAACTAATCAAACTGATCACGTGGATCACAGCCTTGTCTAACTCATTGAAACTATGAGCCATGCCATGTAGGGCCACTAAAGACAGAGGGGTCATGGTGGAGAGTTCTGAAAAAATGTAGTCCCCTGGAGAAGGGAATGGCTAGCCACCTCAGTATTCTTGCCTTGAGAACCCCATGAACAGTATGAAAATGCAAAAGGATAGGACACTGAAAGATGAACTCCCCAGGCTGGTACGTGCCCAATATGCTACTGGAGATCAGTGGAGAAATAACTCCAAAAAGAAAGAGGAGACCAAGCCAAAGTAAAAACAATGCCCAGCTGTGGATGTGACTGGTGATGGAAGTAAAGTTTGATGCTGTAAAGAACAATATTGCATAGGAACCTGGAACGTTAGGTCCATGAATCAAGGCAAATTGGAAGTGGTCAAACAGGAGATGGCAAGAGGGAACATTGACACTGTAAGAATCAATGAACTAAAATGGACTGGAATGGGTGAATTTAGCTCAGATGACCATTATATCCACTACTGTGGGAAAGAATTCCTGAGAAGATGACATAGGCCTCAAAGTCAACAGAAGATTCCAAAATACAGTACTTGGGTGCACCCTCAAAAATGACAAAATGATTTTGTTTCAAGGCAAACCATTGACTATCACAGTAATCAAAGTCTATGCCCCAACCAGTATGCTGAAGAAGCTGAAACTGAGTGGTTCAATGGAAACCTACAAGACCTTGTAGAACTAACATCCAAAAAGGATGTCCTTTTCATCACAGGGGACTAGAATGCAGTAGGAAGTCAAGAGATACCTGGAGTAACATGCATATTTGGCCTTAGAGTACAAAATGAAGCAGGGCAAAGGCTAACAGAGTTTTGCCAAGAGAATGCACTGTTCATAGCAAACACCCCCTTCTAAAAACACAAGAGAAGGCTCTACACATGGACATCACCAGATGGTCCNTACAAAATGAAGCAGGGCAAAGGCTAACAGAGTTTTGCCAAGAGAATGCACTGTTCATAGCAAACACCCCCTTCTAAAAACACAAGAGAAGGCTCTACACATGGACATCACCAGATGGTCCATACAAAAATCAGATTGATTATATTTTTTTGTAGCCAAGGACAGAGAAGCTGTATACAGTCAGCAAAAATAAGACTGGGAGCTGACTGTGGCTCAGACCATGAATTCCTTATTGCCAATTCAGATTTAAATTAGGGAAAACCACTAGACCTTCCAGGCATGACCTAAATCAAATCTCTCACAATTGTGCAGTGGAAGTGACAAATAGATTCAAAGGATTAGATCTGATAGAGTGCCTGAAGAACTATGGATGAAGGTTTGTGACATTGTACAGGAGACAGTGATCAAGACCATTACCAAGAAAAAGAAATGCAAAAAGGCAAAATGGTTGTCCGAGGAGGCCTTGCAAATAGCTGAGAAAAGAAGAGAAGCTAAAGTCAAAGGAGAAAAGGAAAGATATAAGCATCTAAATGCAGAGTTCCAAAGAACAGCAAGGAAAGATAAGAAAGTCTTCCTCAATGATCAGTTCAGTGAAATAGAGGAAAACAATAGAACGGAAAAGACTAGAGACCTCTTCAAGGAAATTAGAGATACCAAGGGAACATTTCATGAAAGATGAGCTCAATAAAAGACAGAAATTGTATGGACCTAACAGAAACAGAAAATATTAAGAGGTAGCGAGACTACATAGAAGAACTGTACAAAAAATCTTCATGACACAGATAACCACTATGGTATGATCACTCACCTAGAGCCAGACATCCTGGAATATGAAGTCATGTGGGCCTTAGGAAGCATCACTACAACAAAGCTAGTGGTGGTGATGGAATTCCAGTAGAGCTGTTTCAAATCCTAAAAGATGATGCTGTTTAAGTGCTGCACTCAATATGCCAGCAAATTTGGAAAACTCAGCAGTGGCCACAGGACTAGTAAAGGTCAGTTTTCATTCCAATCCCAAAGAAAGGCAATGCCACAGAATACTCGAACTACCGCACAATTTCACTCATCTCACACGTTAGCAAAGTAATGCTCAAAACTTTCCAAGCCAGGCTTCAATAGTATGTGAATTTCCAGATGTTCAAGGTGGATTTACAAAAGGCAGAGGAACCAAAGATCAGATTGCCAACATCTATTGGAACATTGCAAAAGCAAGAAAGTTCCAGAAAACATCTACTGCTTTATGGACTATCCCCAAAGCCTTTGTGTGGATCACTACAAACTGTGGAAAATTCTTCACGAGTGGGAATACCAGACTAACTGACCTGCCTCCTGAGAAATTTGTATGATGGTCAAGAAGCAACAATTAGAATTGGACATGGAACAGCAGACTGGTTCCAAATCGGGAAAGGAGTATGTCAAGACTATACATTATCACCCTGCTTAACTTATATGCAAAGTACATCATGAGAAATGCTGGGCTGGATGGAGCACAAGCTGGAATCAAGATTGCTGGGAGAAATATCAATACCTCAGATATGCAGATGACACCACCCTTATGGCAGAAAGCGAAGAAGAACTAAAGAGCCTCTTGATGAAAATGAAAGAGGAGAGTGAAAAAGTTGGCTTAAAGCTCAACATTCAGAAAACAAAGATCATGGCATCTGGTCCCATCACTTCATGGCAAATAGATGGGGAAATAGTAACAGACTTTATTTTGGGGGGCTCCAGAATCACTATAGATGGTGACTGCAGCCATCAAATTAAAAGACACTTGTTCCTTAGAAGAAAAGCTGTGACCAACCTAGACAGCATATTAGAAAGCAAAGACATGACTTTGCCAACAAAGGTCCATCTAGTCAAAGCTATGGTTTTTCCAATAGTCATGTATGGATGTGAGAGTCGGACTATAAAGAAAGTTGAGTGCTGAAGAATTGATGCTTTTGAACTGTGGTGTTGGAGAAGACTCTTGAGAGTCCCTTGAACTGCAAGGTCAAACCAGTCAATCCTAAAGGAAATCAGTCCTGAATATTCGTTGGAAGGACTGATGCTGGAAGCTGAAACTCCAATACTTTGGCCTCTTGATGTGAAAAACTGACTCATTTGAATAGGCCCTGATACTGGGAAAGATTGAAGACGAGAGGAGAAGGGGACGACAGAGGATGAGATGGTTAGATGGTATCACCGACTCGATGGACGTGAGTTTGGGCAGGCTCCAGGTGTTGGTGATGAACAGGGAATCCTGGCATGCTGCAGTCCATGGGGTAGCAATGAATTGGACACGACTCAGGGACTGAACTGAAGTGATATGAAAGAGTAATTTGTTTTTATTATATTATGGGTGTGTATGTGTGAGTGTATGTGTGTGCATGTGCACACAAATACATGCATGGGAAATATAATCCTGTGGACTTATCTTCTTGGGCACTATATATGGATTCTCCTGGATTTGGATATCTGTAAGTGTACCTGACGGTCACAGTTTACCTTTGTATCCTATTTAACCACAGTCCTGCCATTATTCTGCATTGTCATACATATAACTGCCAATGCTCCTCAGTTCAGTTCAGTCGCTCAGTCGTGTCCAACTCTTTGCGACCCCATGAATTGCAGCATGCCAGGCCTCCCTGTCCATCACCATCTCCCGGAGTTCACTCAGACTCACGTCCATCGAGTCCGTGATGCCATCCAGCCATCTCATCCTCGGTCGTCCCCTTCTCCTCCTGCCCCCAATCCTTCCCAGCATCAGAGTCTTTTCCAATGAGTCAACTCTTCGCATGAGGTGGCCAAAGTACTGGACTTTCAGCTTTCGCATCAGTCCTTCCAAAGAAATCCCAGGGTTGATCTCCTTCAGAATGGACTGGTTGGATCTCCTTGCAGTCCAAGGGACTCTCAAGAGTCTTCTCCAACACCACAGTTCAAAAGCATCGATTCTTCGGCGCTCAGCTTTCTTCACAGTCCAACTTTCACATCCATACATGACCACAGGAAAAACCATAGCCTTGACTAGGCGGACCTTAGTCGGCAAAGTAATGTCTCTGCTTTTGAATATACTATCCAGGTTGGTCATAACTTTTCTTCCAAGGAGTAAGCGTCTTTTAATTTCATGGCTGCAGTCACCATCTGCAGTGATTTTGGAGCCCCCAAAAATAAAGTCTGACACTGTTTCCACTGTTTCCCCATCTATTTCCCATGAAGTGATGGGACCGGATGCCATGATCTTCATTTTCTGAATGTTGAGCTTTAAGCCAACTTTTTCGCTCTCCTCCTTCACTTTCATCAAGAGGCTTTTTAGCTCCTCCTCACTTTCTGCCATAAGGGTGGTGTCATCAGCATATCTGAGGTTATTGATATTTCTCCCGGCAATCTTGATTCCAGCTTGTGTTTCAGGAAGATAATATGCTGGAAATGGAATGAAAGAGCCTCTGAAACTAGCTCCTTAGTAAGTTTCCTCTCCTAGTTTAGCTCTTCCTTAGTTTCCTCTCCTAGTTTAGCTCCTTAGTAAGTTTCCTTTCCTAGTTTAAGATAGATTAGATTTAGTATTCTAGTTCTTTATTTTTTAGAGGGGGTGCAGGTTGTGTGTCTTCTTTTTATGTTACTTTTAAACCAAGGCCAACCACTTAATCTTGGTCTTTTAGCTCCTCCATTTGGAACACAGTGAGCCTCTCTCTAAGAGGGGAAATCTGTGCAGAGAAGATAACAGGAGATAACAGATTCTATTCAGTCCAGTTCAACAAACAGGGCACGAAGTGAAGTGTTGGGGCCCAGGCTAGGTTGTGGAGGCCTGGCAGCAGGCGAGTCCCCGGCAGTGTGGGAAGTGCTATAACAGCTTCAGAAACAGGGCACCGCAGCCCCCCTCCCCCCCAACACACACACCAAGCAAGGGACAGTCACGAAGGGCTTCCTGGAGGAAGTGACACTGAGCTGGCCCTGGAAGGACAAGCACGGGTCCTCAGGTGGAGGAGATGGGGACGGGAGCTCCAGGCTAAGGGGGCCGTGTGTGCATAGGCATAAGAGGCGACCTACTTGCTGGCTCAGGGGATCTGGGAGGAGATCCTTGTATCTGACAGTGGGGTGAGCCCAGCACACTGGTTCCAGAGCTCATCCTGGTGTCAGTGTGGCGGCGGCTGGGGAGTGACAGGCTTCAGGCAGGGACATTAGGCAAGATGCTGTGGTCGAGGTCCAGGCAGGATCCTGTGTGCATCTTGTTAGATTGCAGGCCTGGTTGTTTTGGGGTGAGATTGTGTTTCTAATCAGCTGCTGGTGATGTCAGTGCTGCTGGACCACACTTTGAATAGCGAGGCTCAGACTTCTGGACATCTTCTTCACTCTCCGCTCCATCCTCCTGAAGTCAGCTGGTTTCTCCGTGATTGCGATGCAGGGTCTTCTCACTTGTTGTCAGTCTCCAGAAGAAAGACCACAGGAGACAGCCGTGCCTCCCACCTTTGTCCTTGTGGGCCTGCTCAGGGATGTGCCTTCTGCAGGGCTGGTGCCCAGCCTGAGCTCAGGGGCTCAGTTCTGTGGGGATCTGGCCTCCATCCACACTGGGTCAAATACGCCTGCTTCCCAGAGTGCTGGGAGCTGGGGGCCAGGGCACAGTATTGGTTGGATGCCTAGAAGTGACGCTGTGTGTTTTCCAGGGACTGAGGTCTGGCGGATGGCCCCACTACCGGGGGCAGAGCTGGTCCAGACGCCGCTGCAGCTCTACCGGTACCTGCTGCGCTGTTGCCGGCAGCTGCCCACCAAGGGCATCCAGGAGCATTACAAGCATGCCGTCAGGCAGGTGCGAGCAGGGTACACTGGGCTTGGGGTTGGGGTGGGGCTTCCTGTGACAGGGGGACCGAAACAGGGTTGGGGGCCAGCGGCAGCAGCAGGGGTGGTCTTTCAGGTGGTGATGGTGTGGGGTGGTGGCATTTGAGTAAGAGCTACCAGAAAGCAGTGCTGGCCAGCCCAGCTCCTCTCTGGTTTCTGTTTAGGAAACAGAATGCATCATCTGGGCATACCAACTCTGTGCCAAGGCTTGAATAAGACAGCTGAATGGATAGTTAAAATTGAGTGTGAGACATAACATCATTTTGACAGGAGTGATCCCAGATTGGATCGCGGACCAGAAAAAACGATGATAAAGAAGATTACTGGGAAATTCATGAAGTTGAAATATGGACTGTAGATTAGATAATAGTATTGTCAGTGTTTCTGATTTTGATTGCTGTGGTCAAGTAAGAGAATGCCCGTGTTCACAAGTCTGAAGTATTCAAGGATGAAGGGCATGATGCCTGAAACTTTTAAATGCTTTCTCAGATTTTTATACAAACCCGTATAGAGAATGATAAAGCCAGCATGGCAAAATATTAACAGTTGGTGTTTCCAGTAGGGAATTCTTTCGTATTATTCTTATGGCTTTTCTGTAGATTAGAAATTATTTCCAAAGAAAAAGTTAAAAACTAAAATGTATAGAAATATGATGTGGAAAGTAAAAAAAAAAAGTAGCAACAGAGAGCTATGGAAATATGGAGAAGGAGCAATTAACCATCTGAGGGAATCAGAGAGGACTTCCTGCAGGTGAGCATGAGTTGCTCCTAAAGATAAGTAGGAGGGCATGTAGGGTCGAGAGTGGCAGGTCAGAGGAAGTAACCAGTTCTTTTGAAGGGCTGCGACTGCCACACCAGTGAACCCGAGTCTCATGTTGCTCCTCAAAGGTGAACGTCTGGCCAAAGCAAACAGCAGACACACATTGTGCCACTTTGGGCCTGGCTGGATTTTCCGAAGCCCCCTTCCCCACTCCCCTTCCTTCCCTGCCAGGCTTTCCAGCAGGGGCCTAGAGAAACTCTGTTCTTCCCCAGGGAGAAGGCATGGGGTGAGCTCAGCCTGCTGACAGCAGGCTTCCTGGGAGCAGCAGAGAGATGGAAGCGTCCCTCAGGCCCCTGCTGCCTGATAACCTTTGGACCTAGCTTGATTCGGGGGTAACTCAGGGCCAGTCTTCCCTTTCACGGCTGCCCTGCTGGTAGGAGCCCAGGCTGTGTAGTCAGACAGTCCCGGATTCAGATGCTGCTGGTGTTGCCTAGTGGTGAGTTAGGGTTTTGGAGCCTGTTTGCTCACCTCAGGGCGGGATCGTCATAACTGTGTGTGGAGGGGTAAGAGCAATGCCAAATACCCTGTGCCCACCGCATGCCTGGCCCTCGACTGCAGCTCCGAAGATGCCAGTCCTGGTTTTTGCCAAGTCATTGTGTCTTATACTTAAACCCCCAGAGTTTCCGGGTACATCGGATGAGGACAACCCTGAGAGGATCCAGCAGATTATTAAGAGAGCCATTGAAGATGCCGACTGGATCCTGAACAAAGTAAGCCCTTGGCTCCTGTTTCCACCTGCAAGTTGAGAGTTGAGGGCTATAATCTCCGTGACCAATAGGGGTCGCCCCAGCCCCACAGTTGAGACTGATGAATGTTTCCCCGCCCGCCCATGACCAGCAACTCGCCTTCTCCAGAAAACCAAAGGGGCTGGCAGATGCCCTTCCTGTTGCAGTTTCTGCAAAGGGGTGCACATCCTCAGTCCCTAAAGGCAAACTTCTGCCTAACATTGCTGAATAAGCTAAGATGGGGCTACAGGAGGATGGAAGAGAGAAATCTCTGGGCAACAATAGTGCCAAAGCCGACAGCAGTCTTGTGACGGCTCAGAGGGGAAAGCTGGGTGGGTGAGGCCGGGCTACTGAGGAAACATTCAAGGATCTGCCTTGGTGGAGGCAGGAAGAGAGTCAGAATATAGACAGGCTTGCTGGTCCTCACACTTTGGTATTAGAACAGCCTGAGAGCTGGAGCATACCCCACCTTCCGGTCCTTCTGAATCAGATCCTCCGGCTGTGGGCTCTAGGATTCCTTTTTCAAACTCAGGGATCAGAGCAGGTGGTTTCTGAATGTTGCCTTCTAGAACCTGAGATTCTTTTTTTGCACTCTGAATAAGGCTCAGCTTGAAGAGAAGGCCGGACCCACTGCAGTTTTCAGTTCCAGTGTCCCTGGTGTCATTCTTGTCCTCTCTCCCCAGCTCCATCAGCTCCCTTTTCCATTGGTACCAACTAGAGACTTGACCATCCGGTGCCTGCCGACAGGGTCCTACCGCCTCCATGAAGCCCCTGCAGGAGGCGGCTGAGGCCTAGTGACCACAGTTCGCAGGATTTCCTGGGCCCTCCCTTCCCTGCCGGTTTCCCTCACCCACTCCTAATGATCTCTCTGTCTTACAGTATAAAAAACAAAACTGAGACTCCAGGGTGTAAAGAGTGCAGCTGCCTTGGAGACGCTGACATGGAGAGCCCTCGCTGTGCCCGGCCCTAGCAGCAGCAGCAGCCGCCACACTGGTATATCCACTGGCCTGATTGGCTGGGAGCAGGAAATCAGCAATAGGAGAAGCTGTCATTTGCTCAGACTGCGCTTCCTGCCACATTTGTGTCCCCAGCATCCTTCACATTTGCTTTCCAGCTGGTGATGAGGTGAGCTTTGGGGAGAAGGTGTTTTTCTCACTTTGCTCTGAAAGTGATTCATTTACTCTGGACGTCGTCGTTCGAGAGGCAGAGCTGGCGTCCCCTCACACAGCAGCCTGTGCAGAGGACAGGGCCTGGGCTTTACAGTCAGGCTGATCTGGGTTTGGAGCTCAGCTCACCGGCTTTTCAAGTCCACTTCTTCTTTCGTTAGGATTGGATAAGATGAAATCAAGGAGCCTGGCACAGGACACGGTGTGCAGCGGGCCAGTAAGCGCCCTTCTGAGGAAGCCGGCCTCTGGTGCCCTTGCGGCGCTCACGCGTCTCTCTGGCCCACTCCACATCAGCTCTTAGTTCTCTGTGGCCGCCTTCTGTCCCTGCTTGTCGCTCTAGGCCCCCAGCCCTCACAGTTGCGCCGTGCCCGGGAGTCCGCCCAGCAGCTGCTCTTCCTGACACCGACCCTCCCAGCCCAGAGGGACGGAAGCCCTGGTCCTTATCTTCGTGGGATCTGTCGTGTCTCAAGAGTGCCGAAACAAAAAATGCCAGGGCAGCTGCAGTAGACGCCGATGGGTTCAGGCTGCGTGTGACCAGCCCTTGCCTATTTTGACTCCATCTTAGAAGGCGAGGGAGGAGGAGCAAGCAAGCAGTCATGAGCCTAAGTCCGTGGAGAAGGCAGACCTGGGTCGTGTCCCAGCTCCACACAAAGTGCTCTTGGGTAACTCACCTCGCCTCTTTCAGTCCTGGTTTCCCATCTATCCAGGCAGTAATGACCGTACCTACCTCACGGGGCCGCAGTGAGGAGTCATAGGCCCTAAGGTATGCCTGGGGAGCAGGCAGAACATTCTGCCTGCTTCACCTAGGACCCAGCCTGGGGAGCCAAGGAGAAGGGAGCTCCTTTTCAAGAGATTGAGGCCCTTTTCAAGGTCACAAAATGGCTGAGTTGGGTCTGTGACTGTACCAAACCCTCTAGATTTAAGAAGGGAAGGACAGCAGCAGGGGCGGAGGGAAGGAAGGGTGAGAGGGAGGAAGCGGGCGGGGGGGCGAGCAGGGAACGTTGGGGTGACCAGCTGGAGCGGGCAGAGCAGCGAGAAGATGCAGGGAGAGACCACACTAGTGGTGAGTGTCCCCCGAGGACTCCCAGCCAGAGGATGAGCTTGCAATCACGTGACTTACAGAGACTCAGATACGCCCATGTGCGCTCAGCTGATTAGCAGATCATGAAGTAAATACATCAGAGCTCTGGTGTATGTTCCCTACTGTGTGCTGTCGTGTTCAATGGTGAGGGTTAGAGGCAGGCAGACAAAGCTGCCGGGAGGGATCATTCTTCCATGTTTCAACTCATTACTTGAAATGTCTGGTCCTAGGTAAATATAAAATTTCAGAACTTGTGTGAAGGTTGAGGCATCTCTCTTCCAGGTGGGATCTGCCCCAGTGGGAAACCTGCTGTCAGAGGAGGGGACCACGGGCGGGCCGCCTTTGCTAGCTTGGGGTGGGGGAGTGGCAGGGGGCGCCTGGCAGACAGGCATTTTCACCAAAGGCTCAGAATAGCACGCCTGCTCAGGAAGTCCCACACTGTTCTGTGTGGGTGAGGCGGCGTGGGCTGAAGAGATGGTTCTGCAGCCATCTCTTTGTGTGCTTGTCTCCTGTCTGAGGGTGGACCCCTTGCGGGCAGGGACCGTGCGCTGGCCAGCTGTGTGCCTGCTGCCCCAGTGGTGAGCTTTGCGCATTTGCTGATGGAAGGATGATAAGCCGGGCAGACTGATGTGCTGCTCCTGTTGGAGTGTCTATTGCTTTCTAATAATGGGGGGTTGCTGGGAGGTGGTGATTATTTCCTGGCCTCCCACTGATAGATGTGTGTGTGTTCTTATCACTGATGCTCAAATAAAGTCTCATTATTACTATGGAAGCAGTTCTGACTTCGAGAATCTCCTGAAAGGATTTTGGGGATTCCTTGGACTGCACATGGAGTCCATGGACTGCACTTGCAGATCACTGTCTCTGTATGTAATCTGAATAAAGCAGAATACTGAGAGGATTTTTACCTCTTTTCTTGATACCATGGCTTTATTACTTTGCCTAAGATTGTATTTTTTTTTAAAGAACCAGTGTCATCTGATTGCTTTGCATGCAGCATTTAACATGAAGAAAATCTTGGAAGACATGATATGAGGGGAAGCAAAAAACACCTTCGTCATGCTTAAGCTCAGTCTTCATAGAGGAAAGAATTTTTTTTCAGGTGAATAAGAGAGGCAAGAAGAGCATGCCAGATAGGAGGAGACGTATGAGCAAGGACAGGTTAGGGTGCTGAGGGGGGTGAGGAATCTAATTGCAAGGGACGAGGGTACCAGATAACAGCATGGACAGGGCAGGAGGGAGGTCAGCAGTGGGGGTAAGAAAACCCACACTTGTTTGGGAATGGGAACAGGTGAGACTGGTGATTCAAGAGGCCTGCTTTGGTCCAGTGACTGAAATGAACAGGCATAGTGGCCTCAGGCTCAGCCAACCTCAAGGTTATGGACCCTAGTCAGTTTCAGAGGTCTAATGAAGCTTCTCTTCTGCATTCATTGCTCAACGCTGAATGGAAGCAGCGTACCTCCCCAGATGTCAGCGAGAAGGGATCCACTCTCTCCACAGTTGCTGTGTCTCCATGGTATTGGCAGCCATTGATAGCAGTTAGGAGGTAGAATAGATTCTGATGGTTTGGAGAACCCGGACCTTGATGGTACTAGTGGTAAAGACCCTGCCTGCCAATGCAGGAGACGTAAGAGATGTGGGTTCCATCCCTAGGTTGGGAAAAGGGCATGGCAACTCACTCCAGTATTCTTGCCTGGAGAGTCCCAGTGGAGCGGGAAGCCTGGGCTATAGTCCATAGGGTCGCAAAGAGTTGGGCACAACTGAAATGACTGAGCACGACCTTGAATGAAGCTAAGCGCCTTCTCAAGGGCATGCCCCTCCTTTGGGACCCACTGCTATCCATGTAGACCCCTGGACTCAGACTAGGTATTTATGGAATGAAAGGCCTCACTGCTTTTCCAATGAGTTCCAGAGGCAAGAATCATGACTTCAATGCATGCAACAAATGTCTGTGAAGCTGCTACACTGTGCAAGGCATTGTGCTAGGTATTGGTGAAAGCTAAAGTTGCTCAGTTGTCCAACTCTGAGCAAACCCCAACCCCCAACCATGGGGTTTGCAACACCATGGACTGTAGCCTGACAGGCTCCTCTGTCCATGGAATTCTCCAGGCCAGAATACTGGAGTGGGTAGCCGTTCCCTTCTCCAGGGGATCTTCCGAACCCAGGGGTCCACCCTAGGTCTCCCTCATTGCAGGCGGATTCTTTACCATCTGAGTCACCAGGGAAGCTATAATTTCCTTGCCGGGTGTTGGTGGGTACCTTCATTTAGGGCCTTAATCTGGATCCCAATCACATTTTCTTACTTAATTCATTGTTTCAACAAGCATTAAGCACCTTTTATATATCAAAAATCCATCTGTAATTCCGTCAAGGTTGGGTTCAGTTCAGTTCAGTTCAGTTGCTGTCGTGTCCGACTGTTTATGACCCCATGAACCGCAGCACGCCAGGCCTCCCTGTCCATCACCAACTCCTGGAGTTCACCCAAACTCATGTGCATCGAGTCGGTGATGCCATCCAGCCATCTCATCCTCTGTCATCCCCTTCTACTCCTGCCCCCAATCCCTCCCAGCATCAGGGTCTTTTCCAATGAGTCTACTCTTTGCCAAAGGATTGGAGTTTCAGCCTCAGCATCAGTCCTTCCAGTGAACACTCAGGACTGCTCTCCTTTAGAATGGACTGGTTGGATCTCCTTGCAGTCCAAGGGTCTCTCAAGAGTCTTCTCCAGCACCACAGTTCAAAGGCATCAATTCTTCAGCACTCAGCTTTCTTCACAGTCCAACTCTCACATCCATACATGACCACTGGAAAAACCAAAGCCTTGTCTAGATGGACCTTTGTTGGAAAAGTAATGTCTCTGCTTTTCAACATGCTATGTAGGTTGGTCATAACTTTCCTTCCAAGGAGTAAGCGTCTTTTAATTTCATGGCTGCAGTCACCATCTGCAGTGATTTTGGAGCCCAGAAAAATAAAGTCTGACACTTTCCACTGTTTCCCCATCTATTTCNATCTCCTTCAGAATGGACTGGTTGGATCTCCTTGCAGTCCAAGGGACTCTCAAGAGTCTTCTCCAACACCACAGTTCAAAAGCATCAATTCTTTGGTGCTCAGCCTTCTTCACAGTCCAACTCTCACATTCATACATGACCACAGGAAAAACCATAGCCTTGACTAGACGGACCTTAGTCGGCAAAGTATGTCTCTGTTTTTGAATATGCTATCTAGGTTGGTCATAACTTTTCTTCCAAAGAGTAAGCGTCTTTTAATTTCATGTCTGCAGTCACCGTCTGCAGTGATTTTGGAGCCCCCAAAAATAAAGTCTGACACTGTTTCCACTGTTTCCCCATCTATTTCCCATGAAGTGATGGGACCAGATGCCATGATTTTTGTTTTCTGAATGTTGAGCTTTAAGCCAACTTTTTCACTCTCCTCTTTCACTTTCATCAAGAGGCTTTTTAGTTCCTCTTCACTTTCTGCCATAAGAGTGGTGTCATCTGCTTATCTGAGGTTATTGGTAGTCTTCATTAAAAAACAAAATCTAAACTCATCTTGGCAACCTACTCCAGTACTCTTGCCTGGAAAATTACATGGATGGAGGAGCCTGATTGACTACAGTCCATGGGGTTGCAAAGAGTCGGACACGACTGAGTGACTTCATTTTCTTTCTTTCTATAGTTCCTTTTGGAGAAGGAAGTGGCGACCCACTCCGGTGTTCTTGCCTGGAGGATCCCGTGGACAGACGGGCCTGGTGGGCTGTGGTGTATGGGGTTGCGAAGAGTTGGACACGACTGAGCAACTTGTACACTCACAAACCCATCCAGGTTTTAGCTTCAGTGATGGTTTTATATTTTCTTTCTTTATCTTTTTATTTTCTTCTGAAAAAATAAAAGTGAAAATAGTAAATGTCATTTCTGAATCTGAATTTTCTCTGTGTTGGCCATGTTCAAAAGATAGTAAAATGTGTTCAAAACATGATAAAATCTGGTTATTCAAGAGTACTTTTTTAGAGCTTCATGAAATTTATCTGACACTGTCTGTAGGAAAAAACAATTCAGAAAGAAAAACTTGTTATATTCCCCACCAGAGGGAGACAATTTTTTTCCTTTGCCTTTCAAAACCTAAATTCTGATTAGCACAGGTTTGAAGAGTATAATACAAGGTTTACTAGGGCTGATTAATACGCAAGGGAAAAAAACCAAACTTACAATCTAATTTGTTTACTTTTGTCTTTTAATATCAAATTATTTTCAAGATCTAAGTTCTGTTCTGCCAGCCCAGCAAATGCTGCTTAACATGCATGGAACTTTAAGAGCTACTTGTTATTTCGATGTTGACTTTATCTCTAATTATATTAGTATGGATTCAGATAGGACACTGATAATATAACAACATGGAATAATTTAGCGTAATTATTTCCTGTAGTAAGATGTTTACAAGTCAACCTTAAACTAATAGAGATAAGGAACATTGTGGTGGAGGAGAAGAAAAAGCTGGTAACAAATATGTTGCTTTCTGTTGGCAAGACTGTAGATGTTGGAATAAGCTGAATCCAGTTAGTCAGTTTTTAATATGCTGCAATGCTTTAAAAATTTCTGAGAAGAAATTCACTTACAGCAGTTGCTGATTTGGGAAAAATGATACATGAGCAATAGCTCCTATCTCTGGCATATCTGTGCTTACAGTTATTAAACATTTTATCAAAAATATAGAAAACCGTCTAGAGATTTATAGTGTAAAACCTACTGTACTTTTAAAAAGTCCAATTTCATGCTCAATTTAATAGAGTGTTAGATCTACATGTCCAGTGTAATTACTTGGATGTTTCATTCTTCTCTCTGGTTCTTTTTGGAAACCAGTTCATATCTGACCTTGTGCAAATGTTTTTTAAATTACTCTGAAACATTTTACAAATCCAATTAGTGCATGCACAGTCACATCTTCTCAGCTCACCTCAGCTGACACAGGGCGCTGGTGAGGTGGCCTTATTGCTTATTGTGATTCTTATTTACTTTCTCTTTGTCACTTTCAGAAAATGAATATGCACAGTTAAAATATGGAATGATACTCAGAAGCTCACATGCTAACGAAGGCATCAGGTGAAATATTTGTGTGCTTAGGGACATGAGTTTCTCATCATAATACTGTGGAGGTAAATGGATGCTTTGGAAAAGCACAGNAATATGCACAGTTAAAATATGGAATGATACTCAGAAGCTCACATGCTAACGAAGGCATCAGGTGAAATATTTGTGTGCTTAGGGACATGAGTTTCTCATCATAATACTGTGGAGGTAAATGGATGCTTTGGAAAAGCACAGAGTGTCACTTAAGTTTCACTTGCCTCAGGAATCATTTAATCAGCAAGCACAGTTAATAATTCTGCTTTTCCATTTGTCAAGATCTCAATATTTTTTCAATATGAGGTCTGCTCCAGTGTACTTTACATGACACTTTATAATTAGTGGTACTTGAGAATTTGGCAGTTTAAAAAATTCATACAACATTCTTAGTTACAATTTATAAATGATTTAAAAGTATAATTAACATTCATCTTTACAAGTTATATGCAAACAAATATGCAAATTTAGAAATAAATATGCAAACATATAAAATGTTTCTGAATTAAGTAGTCCTTAACATTTTTAATGAAATCAATATTTTATTCATATTTTGCACACAGTTTTGAGTACTTACTGATTTGAGGGCTAGAGCATATAGCTTTTTGTATATTGCAACCTCTAGTAGCAACAGGAGGGAAATGAGAATGTGTTCCTTTTTGGTGAAAACTGAAAGGATGATCCAGCAGACAAATCTAAAGATGCTGTCTAGTGGATTATTGATGCAATCAATGGCCATTTTACTCCTTGAACTTTTAACTTTACAAGGAACCTCAACTTCCTTAGATGACACAAAGCTGTTTGGATCTCAGAAAGATAAAGTTGAGAACATCAGAAAGCTCCCTCAACTTCTTGAGTTGGTGGCCAATACAGGCTAATAAACCAAGTTGTGAACTATAATGTACTGCAGCCTAAAAGAGGAAGAATGTCAGATTCAGTAGGAGATGAACAAAGGATTATTGAGAAAATGCAGCTTTGAAGGAGAAGTTACTAATCAAATTATAAGTTTACTTATAATTTTTTAAAAGCTCTACAAATGGTTAACTGATTCAAAATCTGCCTGTATGCTAAGTTGCTTCAGTCATGACTGATTCTGTGTGACCCTATGTACTGCAACCTGCCAGGCTCCTCTGTCTAGAGGATTCTCCAGGCAAGAATACTGGAGTGGGTTTGATGTGCCCTCCTCCAGGGGATCTTCCTGACCCACATCTCTTGTGTCTCCTACATTGACAAGGTGGTTCTTTACCATTAGTGCCACCTGTGAAAGTGAAAGTCGCTTAGTTGTTCAACTCTTTGTGACCCCATGTACTATATAGTCCACGGAATTCTCCAGGCCAGAGTACTGGAGTGGGTAGTCGTCCCCTTCTCCAGGAATTGAACCTAGTTCTCCCACACTGCAGGTGGATTCTTTATCAGCTGAGCCACCAAGGAAGCCCTCAAAATCTGCATTCATTCATTTAACAAACATTCATCTTTCAAGGTAGCTCAGATGATAGAGTGTCTGGCTGAAATGCAGGAGAAACCCAGTTTCGATTCCTGTGTCAGGAAGGTCCCTTGGAGAAGAGAGTGGCTACCCACTCCAGTATTCTTGCTTGGGAAATCTCATAGACAAAGGGCCTGGTGGGCTGTAGTCCATGCTCAGCTTCAGTTCCTCCTCTTTAAGAAAAATTTCTCACTACCATGCTCTTTCTTCTCTGAATTCATATTGCATTATAGGTCAGTCAAGCAAAGGTTTTTATGTGCTTATTATGGGGAAAGACTACACCCAGTACTATGGGGGATACAAAGAAGTATGAATTAATCAATTAGCACCAGGTGCTTTAGCACTAGAATGTTCTTCCACTTTAACAGATATGCATGCTTTATTAGTTTTAAATGACAAATTTCTTGAGGTAAAAGAACACCATTTATACAAGAGACCATGAAGATTTATTCTAAGTAGCATCTCTGATGAATTCTTGTGTTGTTCACTAGAATGCTATGTAAAGAAGGATTCTGAGGTTGTGTCATTAACAATCCCAACACAGCCATGTTGTTGTTATCTTTGCTCAACTTAGAATCTTTTTTCAGTAGTAGCATTTCTTTCATTAGAGAATGAGAGCTTTATGATCCATTTAATTTCCCTTTTAGTTGCTAGAAACTCAGGGGAATTTTTTTGATATAATTTTCTCCTTTTCCTTTATTACTTGATTTTTTCTTTTATTTTGTGGACTGTTGCTGTACTGTAATTTGTTTTAAAGAGCTAGTTGCTTTAAATCTTTTTGAAGGAAACAGATAATTACATATGCTTCTTTCTGTAAATTTTATGGCACCTAGTATAGTTCTGGGGCCCTAAGTATTCTAAGGAGGCATAGAATACATGTTCTTTGATTGCACAGAGAACACTGAACTCAATGCTATGGGGGTCTCATATGTTAGATGCACAATGATGCATGAATGAGTGAGTGAATGAATGAATGAGTTCAGAGGGAATTTAAACCATGACAAAGATCATGATGGGGTGTGATTTACTTAGGAAAGCATGAGACCAGAGATGAATCTTGGCTAATGCCTTTAAAAAAGACATAGACTAAAGATTGAAACAGGAGGAAGTGACTTGGAGGAGAATAAAGGTATAGCAAGAATTTAAAATAACAGAATCCATAATGCTACAATGGGCTTCCCTGGTGGCTGCGGTAAAGATTCCCCCTGTAGTGAGGGAGATCTGGGTTTGATCCTTGGGTTGGGAAGATCTCCTGGAGCTGGGCGTGGCAACCCACTTGAGTATTCTTTCCTGGAGAATCTCCATGGACAGAGGAACCTGGCAGACTATAGTCCATTGGGTTGCAAAAGGTTGGACATGACTGAGTGACTAAGCACAGCACATAATGCAATACTATTTGACTCTTCTATGTGGACCTTCTATTGGCTTGGATGGAAGATAAGATTTTAGAGAGCAAAAATTAAAAAAAAAAAATCCATACAGATTACATTAGTTTAGCCTTCTGCAAGGTTTTTCCAGGGTGTTCTGTTGAAGTTTGTTGTTGATGAAGATGATCTGGCTACCTTTATTTATTTCAGATTCAAAAAATAAAAGACGCAGGATGTGATGATTTGAGCTTGCTGATCTAGGATAAAAGAATTCATTTAGATGCATCACAAATTAATCTTCCTTCATAAAATCAGAATAAACAGTTGAAATTCTGTTTTGCTGCAAGCTGCTCCAGAATGTCTGTGGGGACTGGTTTTGTTTATTTGCTGCTATACAACAGTCTTAGGTAAACAACATATAGCTCTATCTATGTGCATCTGGGTAGGCTTCAACATTTTTATTATGCAACCTAAGTATGAAAAAGCCCGATCCGCTGCCTTAGCAAAATAGCTAAATCTCATTAAGTATAAAACAAACTCCTACCACCTTCTTGTCAAGTAACGTTGGTCTTTAAAGACTGTCCTGGTACAATCAGTCACTTCCATATGCCTTTCATTCTTCCCTTATTCTAGGGTTTTGTTTCCCAACGTTTTGTTTCTCTGGGCTGAATTTCATCTCAGTTGATTGCCCAATTCACTTTTCATTCAGTCATAATTGTTTTTTGAATTGTTTTAAATTCTCAAATGGATTATGACAATTTGAAAATTAACAATGGTGCCTTAATTGCATGGGGCTGTGTGATCCACAAAACCCTGCTGGTTGCTGCTCTTCCCTCCACCTGTAATTTTTTTTAACCAAATGTGAAAAGGTATAAACACACATAAAAGCAGAAAATACACAAGGTTGTGATTTATAAAAATGCTTGCCTTTCCAATATTTTATAATTCAGTCACTGATACCTACAAAATCATTTTAATACTGGAATTAATAAAAAATTCAATCAGGTTTTCTTTCTTTCAAACTTAATTTTTTTTCTCTTGTGGAAGTAGGAACATATGCAAACAAGATAATATTTTCTGTACATGTATAGACATTAACATTCAGGAAAATATCATTTTTCTTTAGTTATCTTTATCATTATTCAGTAGGGCTCTCAATGTAGCCTGGCAATCCTCTTACTTGTTCCTGTTTGTCTTCTTCTAGAATTTCTCATGAGTCATCTGTGCCAAACCTTTGCTCAGTAGCTCAGTCATGTCTAACTCTTTGCAACCCCATGGACTGTAGCCCTCCAGGCTCCTCTGTCCATGGGATTTTCCAGGCAAGAATACTGGAGTGGGTTGACATTTCCTCCTCTAGGGGATCTTCCCAACTGAGGGATCCAATCCGTGTCTCCTGCATTGCAGGTGGATTCTTTACTGCTGAGCCACCAGGGNCCCTCCAGGCTCCTCTGTCCATGGGATTTTCCAGGCAAGAATACTGGAGTGGGTTGACATTTCCTCCTCTAGGGGATCTTCCCAACTGAGGGATCCAATCCGTGTCTCCTGCATTGCAGGTGGATTCTTTACTGCTGAGCCACCAGGGAAACCATGTTCCAAATCTTTAAACCGTGTCATTCTTATCTCCCTCATTGTCGGCCTTTAGTCCTGTTTTGTGACAATATATAACAGTTTCTGAGCAGTTTCATTGGATTTTCCTTGCTTCTACCTTCAGGCTCATCTACAGAAGCACACAGATTTTAACTTATTTCTCTCTCAGTCTTGAAGGGAGAAAGTTTTACCTTCATTCTAAGACTAGCCTTTTGCAAGCCTTGGATTCTGTCTCCTCTGTCCTCTCCTCTAGACACTAGTCTCTTTCTTTCCCTCTCCTTTGGCTCCTTCTCAGCCTGCAGGCATGAAGAAGTCTGGCCTTCACCATCTGCTATAACCTTAAACCACCCTCCCGCACCAACATACCTTCGTATCTTATCTACTCTTGGCCCTCTGGGTATAGCCAACTCTCTTTTCTACCTGCAACCCCCAGTACCTCATGAATCACAGCATGCCAGGCCTCCCTGTCCATCACCAACTCCTGGAGTTCACTCAGACTCACGTCCATCGAGTCAGTGATGCCATCCAGCCATCTCATCCTCTGCCATCCCTTTCTCCTCCTGCCCCCAATCTCTCCCAGCATCAGAGTCTTTTCTAATGAGTCAATTCTTTGCATGAGGTGGCCAAAGTACTGGAGTTTCAGCTTCAGCATCAATCTTTCCAAAGAAATCCTAGAGCTGATCTCCTTCAGAATAGATTGGTTGGATCTCCTTGCAGTCCAAGGGACTCAAGGGAAGAGGGTGTCAGATATTTTCCTGAACTATGAAGCACTTTGAAACATTTTTTCATTATTTCCTCAGCTTCCATTCAGCGTCCCTTGTGGCTCAGATGGTAAAGCATCTGCCTACAGTGTGGGAGACCTGGGTTTGATTCCTGGGTTGGGAAGTTCCCCTGGAGAAAGAGATGACAACCCACTCCAGTATTGTTGCCTGGAAAATCCCATGGACAAAGAAGCACAGTAAGCTACAGGCCATGGGGTCGCAAAGAGTCGGACACGACTGAGCAACTTCACTTCACTTCAGCTTCCAGTCACCTCTTATCCCATTGAACTGCTTGGTCTTGCTGAGGTCACTGATGACTTCCTAATTGCTCGATCCAATGGTTCATTCCAAATTTTCAACATTTCTCAACTTTTAACATTGTTGACTTTTTTTTGACTTTTTGATGCTTTTCCTCCATTGGCTTCCAGACACCAATCATTATACACATCTTTACTGAACACTGATTGCTTTGATATTTGAGATAAAAAAGGAGCAATACATGTTTTCTGCCTCCAAGTATAACAGTGTAGGGGAGAAGAAAGACAAATAAGTAGGCAAGTACAAGTCAGTAAATAAAGTCTACGTATAAAAGGTTACTCATTTCTGTGCCCATAGGGCTAAAGAGGACTTGACTTCTTTCTACTGGATGGGGCCATGGGTGAGAGTTCCAGGAAGAAGGATTGTTACACACTAAGGTACAAAGGAGAGTGAACATGAATGTCCAAATAGCTTCAAGAGTTCAGTGTGGTTGGAATAGAGGGTTTAGTGTGTGTATTATGATAAATGGATCTGAAGAGAGCAAGGGTAAGATCTTGGAAGGCTACATGAGCCATTTTAAAGAGTTCGGAAATTATGTAAAGACAATGAGAAGCTGAAAAGTATTATACAGTGGAGAGACATGACCAAAATCTATTTTAGAAATATTGCCCTGGTTGCTGAGTAGGTGATGAATTGTGTGATGGTAAGAATGGTGGCAGGGAGATTGGTTAAAAGGCTTTAGCCTTTTAACCAATGGTCCTGGCTCAATATGGAGGAAAGATAATGTGGATAGGAAAATGTGAAAAGAAGTGATGGATTTTAGTTATACTCATTTCAGTTCAGTTCAGTTGCTCAGTCGTGTATGACTCTTTGTGATCCCATGAATCGCAGCACGCCAGGCCTTCCTGTCCATCACCAACTCCCAGAGTTCACTCAGTCTCACATCCATTGAGTCAGTGATGCCGTCTAGCCATCTCATCCTCTGTCATCCCCTTCTCCTCCTGCCCCAATCCCTCCCAGCATCAGAGTCTTTTCCAATGAGTCAACTCTTCGCATGAGATGGCCAAAGTACTGGAGTTTCAGCTTTAGCATCATTCCTTCCAAAGAAATCCCAGGGCTGATCTCCTTAGAAATGGACTGGTTGGATCTCCTTGCAGTCCAAGGGACTCTCAAGAGTCTTCTCCAACACCACAGTTCAAGAGCATCAATTCTTCAGTGCTCAGCTTTCTTCACAGTCCAACTCTCACATCCATACATGACCNTGGCCAAAGTACTGGAGTTTCAGCTTTAGCATCATTCCTTCCAAAGAAATCCCAGGGCTGATCTCCTTAGAAATGGACTGGTTGGATCTCCTTGCAGTCCAAGGGACTCTCAAGAGTCTTCTCCAACACCACAGTTCAAGAGCATCAATTCTTCAGTGCTCAGCTTTCTTCACAGTCCAACTCTCACATCCATACATGACCACAGGAAAAACCATAGCCTTGACTAGACGGACCTTTGTTGGCAAAGTAATGTCTCTGCTTTTGAATATGTTATCTTCCAAGGAGTAAGCGTCTTTTAATTTCATGTCTGCAATCACCATCTGCAATGATTTTGGAGCCCCCAAAATAAAGTCTGACACTGTTTCCACTGTTTCCCTATCTATTTCCCACGAAGTGATGGGATCGGATGCCATGATCTTCATTTTCTGAATGTTGAACTTTAAGCCAACTTTTTCACTCTCCACTTTCACTTTCATCAAGGCTTTTTAGTTCCTCTTCACTTTTTGCCATAAGGGTGATGTCATCTGCATATCTGAGGTTATTGATATTTCTCCCGACATCTTGATTCCAGCTTGTCTTTCTTCCAGTCCAGCGTTTCTCATGATGTACTCTGCATATAAGTTAAATAAGCAGGGTGACAATATACAGCCTTGACGTACTCCTTTTCCTATTTGGAACCAGTCTGTTGTGAACTAATAAATAGTGTTAGGCATGCTTTTTTCCGAGTAAGTGTCCCATTTATTTGGGCATCAGAGGATGAGATGGCTGGATAGTACCACCAATTCAAGGAACTTGGGCAAACTTTGGGAGATGGTGAGGGCCAGGAAGGCCTGGTTTGCTGAAGGCCAGTCCATGGGGTTGCAAAGAGTTGAACACGACTGGGTGACTGAACAACAACAATATATCTCATTGTCATTTACTGAGAACTTAGATTTACTTGTTGTTTAACCTACCTACCTAGTAGTTTTAAGAAAAGAAAAAGAAAGAGAGTGAAGTCATTCAGTTGTGTCCAGCTCTTTGCAACCCCATGGACTGTAGCCTACCAGGGTCTTACGTCCATGGAATTTTCCAGGCAAGAGCACTGGAGTGGAGAAGCTTTTAATTTTAATTATATCCCATTTGTTTATATTTGCTTTTATTTCCAGTATTCTGGGAGGCGAGGGAGGTGGGAGGGGGGTTCATGTTTGGGAGTTCGTGTAAAAAAATAAATACAAAAAATTAAAAAAAAAAAAAAAGTACTGGAGTGGGTTGCCATTTCCTTCTCCAGGGGTTCTTCCCAACACAGGGATCAAACCTGGGTCTCCCACATTGCAGACAGATGCTTTACCATCTGAACCACTGGGGAAACTAGTAGTTTGTTTAAACTACTCTGCAAAATGGGAAAAGGGTCAGGTCTTCAGCAGTCAAGGCCAGCTAAAGAATGTCACTTGCCACCTGGCTCTCCAAGGACTAAGTCATTAGCCACTGCAATCACTAACCTTCAAAATGCCCTCAAAAGAATTCAGGGTGGAGGGCAGGAAGGATGTACTTTGTGCTCTGGAAAAACTTGCAGAACCAGCTTTCAGATTGATATTTTCAGGAGAAAACTATATAAACCTAATTTCTTCCATCATCCCATACTTAGAGAAGCACTAAAATTATTAGTAAGATATAACTGTGTGGATCACAACAAACTGTGGAAAATTCTTCAAGAGATGGGAATACCAGACCATCTTACTTGCCTCCTGAGTAACCTGTATACAGGTCAAGAAGCAACAGTTAGAATCAGACATGAAACAATGGACTTAGGAAGGAAGTACTTCAGGTATATTGTCACCCTGCTTATTTAACTTATATGTAGAGTACATGATGCCAAATGCTGGACTGGATGAATCAGAAGCTGGAATCATGATTGCTGGGAGAAATATCAACAGCCTCAGGTATGCAGATGTTACCACTCTAATGGCTGAAAGTGAAGAGGAATTAAAGAGCCTCTTGATGAGAGTGAAACAGGAGACTGAAAAAGTTGGCTTAAGGTTCAACATTCATAAAATTAAGATCATGACTTCTGGTCCCATCACTTCATGGCAAATAGGTGGGGAAACAAAGGAAACAATGACAGACTTTATTTTCTTGGTCTCCAAAATCATTGCAGATGGTGACTGCAGCCATGAAATTAAAAGACGCTTACTCCTTGGAGGAAAAGTTATGACCAACCTAGATAACATATTCAAAAGCAGAGACATTACTTTGCCAACAAAGGTCCGTCTAGTTGACAAAGGTCACCGTCAACTTCAGATGGTGACTACAGCCATGAAATTAGAAGACATTTACTCTTTGGAAGGAAAGCTATAACAGATCTAGACAGTGTATTAAAAAGCAGAGATATCACTTTGCCAACAAAGGTCCATATAGTCAAAGCTATGATTTTTCCAAAAGCCATGTATGGATGTGAGATTTGGACTATAAAGAAGGCTGGGCACCAAAGAAATGATGCTTTCTTGTTTTTTTTTTTTTTTTNGATGACACCATCCTTATGGCAGAAAGTGAATAAGAACGAAAGAGCCTCTTGATGAAAGTGAAAGAGGAGAGTGAAAAAGTTGGCTTAAAGCTCAACATTCAGAAAACCAACATCATGGCATCTGGTCCCATCACTTCATGGGAAATAGATGGGGAAACAGTGGACACAGTGTCAGACTTTATTTTTTTGGGCTCCAAAATCACTGCAGATGGTAATTGCAGCCATGAAATTAAAAGACGCTTATTCCTTGGAAGAAAAGTTATGACCAACCTAGATAGCATATCGAAAAGCAGAGACATTACTTTGCCAACAAAGGTCCATTTAGTCAAGGCTATGGTTTTTCCAGTAGTCATGTATGGATGTGAGAGTTGGACTGTGAAGAAAGCTGAGCACCAAAAAATTGATGCTTTTGAACTGTCGTGTTGGAGAAGACTCTTGAGAGTCCCTTGGACTGCAAGGAGATACAACCAGTCCATTCTGAAGATCAGCCCCGGGTGTTCTTTGGAAGGAATGATGCTAAAGCTGAAACTCCAGTACTTTGGCCATCATGTGAAGAGCTGACTCATGGAAAAGACTCTGATGCTGGGAGGGATTGGGGGCAGGAGGAGAAGGGGACGACCGAGGATGAGATGGCTGGATGGCATCACTGACTTGATGGACATGAGTTTGAGTGAACTCAGGATTAGTGATGGACAGGGAGGCCTGGCGTGCTGCAGTTCATGGGGTGGCAAAGAGTCGGACACAGTTGAGCCACTGAACTGAACTGAGCTGAGGAAAAACCCTGATAACATAAGAAAACAAAATCCCTATACATTGGACAAATTATTAAGAAATCAAATATTCTGAAAAGCATACCATTGTTCAGTTGCTCAGTGATGTCCGACTCTTTGCAACCACAAGGACTGTTCCACACCAGGCTTTCTGGTCTTTCACTGTCTCCCAGCGTTTGCACAAACTCATGTCCATTGATTCGGTTACACCATCCAACCATCGCATCCTCTGCCACTCCATTCTCCTGCTGTCCTCAGTCCTTCCCAGCATCATGGTCTCTTCCAACGAATAAACTGTTCGTGTGAGATGGCCATAGTAATGGAGCTTCGGCTTCAGCATCAGTCCTTCCAATGAATATGCAGAGTTGATTTCCTTTAGGATTGTCTGGTTGGATCTCCTTATAGACCAAGGGATACTCAAGAGTCTTCTCCAGAACCATAAATTCAAAGCAACAATTCTTTGGCACTCAGCCTTCTATGGTCCAGCTCTCACATCCATCCATGCTTACTGGAAAAACAATAGCTTTGACTATACTAACATCCTCAGTACTCCAAATGGGGCACTTAACAGAGACCAAAGAGGACTACCTGGAAATGCTCTAGATAAACAGATCTCTGAGGAAGGAGGAGATCAAGTTGTGATATTGTGCAGATGCAGTTTCAACTCCAGAACAGACCAGATGCCACCTGCCCCAGCCCAGGATTAGAGCCACATGAGCAATCCTTCCATCAAGCCAACTCCCTTCTGACAGAGCAGGTCCTGAATAAGTGAAACTGACCTTGCACTCATAGAATTTTTGGACTTTAGGCTCAACTCTCCCATTTGACTTGGAGTTGCTAGTAAGACTCTGGTGGTCTATTTGTCAAAGGTCAGATGTTACAGAGGGGTGCTGAGAGACAGGATTAAGAAGAGGAACTCTTGATCTTCTTCCAGTTCTGTAAAGTGAAAATGAACTTCCTGAAGCATCCAATCCCCTGAAGAAATTCTCTCACTTAGTACATCCTCCCCTGACAACAAAAACGGTCTCTATGCCAAGCACTGAATTTTGTCTTCTAACCACATAGCTTGAAAATAGATGTGAATCAATTTCCTAGTTCATCTGACATTCCCACGAGCTCTTTCTCAAGACCCAGAAGATAGCAAGATGGTTTTCTTCTCCCTCTACTAAAGGAATTTTGATTTTTTTCTTTCAAATTTTTACAATTAAAAGATATGACTCAAATGAAAGCTTCATAGGATTATGCTGCTGCTGCTGCTAAGTCACTTCACTCGTGTCCGACTCTATGCGACTCCATAGACGGCAGCCCACCAGGCTCCCCCGTCCCTGGGATTCTCCAGGCAAGAACACTGGAGTGGGTTGCCATTTCCTTCTCCAGTGCATGAAAGTGAAAAGTGAAAGTGAAGCTGCTCAGTCGTGTCTGACTCTTAGTGACCCCATGGACTGCAGCCTACCAGGCTCCTCCATCCATGGGATTTTCCAGGCAGGAGTACTGGAGTGGGGTGCCATTGCCTTCCCCATCATAGGATTATAATCCATAGGAAAATGTTCTATAACTGTGTATAATTTAAATGTGAATAAATTGATTTCTTTTTAATCAACTTGTAGGTACTGTAATTACAGTATTTTTGTTTTTAAACCCACTGAAATAATCCAGAAACACAGCAAGTATTTTTCTCTTTGTTCAATAATAAATGTGATTTGTCCCTTTTTTATGGCTATCACTTAAGCAATTATGGAAACCTTATAGAACTACAATTCTTAGGATAAGGTTTTATATGCAAAGTTTATTGAAAAGTGAATGTCATGGATACATTGCTTGTTTTCTTCTGTTTCTAGATGGTATAAAGGCAGTACTACTGCTTTGCTGTTTTACAAATGTTCCCTACTTAACTGTAATAAGAGTTTTACCAGGAATATCCTGTGATAGAAACATTTGAAACTCAAACTTAAATTTATAACCAGCTATTAAATTTAATGTATTGGTGAAACTAGCAAGTTTATTAAAATAAACCTGGTTTAAAAAATCTAATCTACCTAAAAATCTAGGCTTTAGGAAAGAAAAAGAGGCATTACCATCTAGTATTCAGTTAAGAATTATCAAATCTAAACTACTGTCAGAACAATTTTAATACTAGTCATAATATATGCTTAATGAATATATACATGAAATCTTTAATGCCAAATGCAGAATGTACGTGACAAATATTATGTGATAGTTCTTAATTCTGAATCAAAATATATACTGTATGTTCTACAAATGTATAATGATCTATAGTTAGTTTGAAATTATTTCGTTTTTTTAATTTTTACTGGACCTTTTTCACTTATGTTTATATTACCACAGTATAATTTTTAATCATTGTCCCCCTTCTGGATGATTTACTTCTTTGACTTTGAAAATATCAAACAATTTATTTTTTGTTTCTGTATTTTATTCTTCACCTTGAAATCTGCTTGCCTATTACCCAGATGACCCTAAGCATTATTCTTTCTAAATGAAAAAATTAAAGGTTAAAAGAAAATGCTCTCTACTGGAATTCTGTATGCTCTAGCAACATTATCCACTGTCCTTTTAAACAGAGCAGTAACAAGGATTTCTTCCCTTTCTATCTCCTTACTAATCTATGGAAAACCTTTCTTTCACTATATATTGACTCACTGGTAAACAGAAAGATAGAAATGACAAAGATTACTTCCACTATTAATACAAATATTCATAAAAATCTTTTTTTTTTCAATCTTTCTCTGGTAGGTTAAATAAGATATCTTAGATTCTCATAGTTATGAAAGACAATAGAAATTCTAAATATTTTTATGAGATCACATTTTAAAATATTTATAGCTAGAAAACAATTACAGGTTCTAGCATCCTTGTGTGTTAAGTCGCTTCAGTTATGTCTGATTCTTGGCAACCCAGTAGACTGTAGCCTGCCAGGTTCCTCTGTCCATGGGCTTCTCCAGGCAAGAATACTAGAGTGGGCCTCCTCCGGGAAATCTTCCCCACCCACGGACTGAACCCGCATCTCCTGTACTGTAGGCAGATTTTTTTACCACTGAGCCACTGGAGAAGCCCTCTAGCATTCCTACTACTAGCCAATTATTGACTTTTAAAATTAGAACAGTGTCAGTATAAATACAGTTTTTAAAGTACCCGTTTTTCCCAATAAATGTTTATTTTCTACCAAAATATTACGGAAGACAGAGGTAAATATAGCTTAACATATGCATTAAAAGGCATAAAACAGTTAAAAGATTCTCAAACCACATCATAGAAGGTATTTAACAAATTTATCATCTTTAATCATTTGTATTCACCAATAATAGACAAAATTTTTTGACCCTGAATTATAATTAAATCCAAACATACTATTTAGGAGAAACCAAAACCAAACAAGCCAGGGAAAAAAAAAAGAAAACTTTTTAAAGATAAAAGCATGGAAAAAAATATATTAAGTAAGCAAACAAANAAAAGATTCTCAAACCACATCATAGAAGGTATTTAACAAATTTATCATCTTTAATCATTTGTATTCACCAATAATAGACAAAATTTTTTGACCCTGAATTATAATTAAATCCAAACATACTATTTAGGAGAAACCAAAACCAAACAAGCCAGGGAAAAAAAAAAGAAAACTTTTTAAAGATAAAAGCATGGAAAAAAATATATTAAGTAAGCAAACAAAAATAAAACAGCTACAATAATATACTAACAATTATACTAACAGAGCAAAATACAAAGCAAAACTTTTAAATTGAGTTTCAACACATGATAAAATATATGGCTGCCTAATTTAAATGCTACCCCTTCAGAGGTCATCCAACCTAAATTCCCTGTCATTTTAGTCATTTCCTCTCATTTCCAATGTCATTTTAGTCATTTTGATAGTTTACAGTGAACAGTGTCAGATTCTTGATCTCTGAAGATGATTCAGCTTCAGGACCAGGGACCAGGCTTGCTCACTTAAGAGCTTTTGTGTAGCAGACTTTTATTAAACTATGAAAAGGGACAGAGAAAGCCTCTGACACGGACATGAGAAGAGGGACAAAGAGTGATATCTTGCTAGTCTAACCAAAGGAGTTAGATATTTTTAAATTAGTTATTGCAATAAATCAATAGAATGTCTCAAAGTTGTAAAAATTTTACCAGACTCACATCCACAATTTACATTTTAAGGTAACAGGATTAGAATTTAACAATAGAAAGGTCTTATCAGACCCATTCCCATAATATACGTTCTAAAATATCAAGATTAGTCAGAAGGTTTTCAGGAAGGAGGAACAGTCCTCAAGTGGGATACACTGTTGTTATATAATCCCTAGTAAAGAGTTTAATGGAGAAGGCAATGGCACTCCACTCCAGTACTCTTGCCTGGAAAACCCCATGGACAGAGGAGCCTGGTAGGNTTCTAAAATATCAAGATTAGTCAGAAGGTTTTCAGGAAGGAGGAACAGTCCTCAAGTGGGATACACTGTTGTTATATAATCCCTAGTAAAGAGTTTAATGGAGAAGGCAATGGCACTCCACTCCAGTACTCTTGCCTGGAAAACCCCATGGACAGAGGAGCCTGGTAGGCTGCGGTCCATGGGGTCGCTAAGAGTCGGATACAACTGAGCAACTTCACTTTCTCTTTTCACTTTCCTGCATTAGAGAAGGAAATGGCAACTGACTCCAGCGTTCTTGCCTGGAGAATCCCAGGGACAGGGGAGCCTGATGGGCTGCCATCTATATGGTTGCACAGAGTCGGACACGACTGACGCGACTTAGCAGCAGCAGCAAAGAGTTTAAACTGAGTTGTTTGCTGTGTAATCATCAGTTTCAGGCTTAAAATAAAAAACATTTTATGTAACTAAGACTAAGGAATATAGAGGAAAAAGAGATGTCCTTTCCTCCACCTTGAGAATTTCAGAGCTCTATCTCCTCCTTGGAAACAGTCAGTTTTCATCCCAATCCCAAAGAAAGGCAATGACGAAGAATCCTCAAACTACCCCACAGTTGCACTCATCTCACATACTAGTAAAGTAATGCTCAAAATTCTCAAAGCCAGGCTTCAACAATACATGAACCGTGAACTTCCAGATGTTCAAGCTGGATTTAGAAAAGGCAGAGGAACCAGAGATGAAATTGCCAACATATGCTAGATCATCGAAAAAGCAACAGAGTTGCAGAAAAACATCTTTTTCTGCTTTACTGACTATGCCAGAGCTTTTGACTGTGTGGATCACAATAAACTGTGGAAAATTCTGAAAGAGATGGGAATACCAGACCACCTGACCTGCCTCTTGAGAAATCTGTATGCAGGTCAGGAAGCAACAGTTATAACTGGACATGGAACAACAGATTGGTTCCAAATAGGAAAAGGATTATGTCAAGGCTGTATATTGTCACCGTGTTTATTTAACTTATATGCAGAGTACATCATGAGAAACGCTAGGCTGGAGGAAGCACAGCTGGAATCAAGATTGCCGGAAGAAAGATATGCAGATGCTGCTGCTGCTGCTGAGTCCCATCAGTCATGTCGGATTCTGTGTGACCCCATAGAGGGCAGCCCACCAGGCTCCCCCGTCCCTGGGATTCTCCAGGCAAGAACAATGGAGTGGGTTGCCGTTGCCTTCTCCAGTGCATGAAAGTGAAAAGTGAAAGTGAAGTCACTCAGTCATGTCCAACTCTTAGCGACCCCATGGACTGCAGCCTACCAGGCTCCTCTATCCANTTCTGACTGGTGTGAAGTGGTATCTCATTGTGGTCTTGATTTGCATTTCTCTGATAATGAGTGACGTTGAGCATCTTTTCATGTGTTTGTTAGCCATCCGTATGTCTTCTTTGGAGAAATGTCTATTTAGTTCTTTGGCCCATTTTTTGATTGGGTCGTTTATTTTTCTGGAATTGAGCTGTATAAGTTGCTTGTATATTTTTGAGATTAGTTGTTTGTCAGTTGCTTCATTTGCTATTATTTTCTCCCATTCAGAGGGTTGTCTTTTCACCTTGCTTATAGTTTCCTTTGTTGTGCAGAAGCTTTTAATTTTAATTAGATCCCATTTGTTTATATTTGCTTTTATTTCCAGTATTCTGGGAGGCGGATCATTGAGGATCCTGCTGTGATTTATGTCGGAGAGTGTTTTGCCTATGTTCTCCTCTAGGAGTTTTATAGTTTCTGGTCTTACATTTAGATCTTTAATCCATTTTGAGTTTATTTTTGTGTGTGGAGTTAGAAAGTGATCTAGTTTCATTCTTTTACAAGTGGTTGACCAGTTTTCCCAGCACCACTTGTTAAAGAGATTGTCTTTACTCCATTGTGTATTCTTGCCTCCTTTGTCAAAGATAAGGTGTCCATATGTGTGTGGATTTATCTCTGGGCTTTCTATTTTGTTCCATTGATCTATATTTCTGTCTTTGTGCCAGTACCACACTGTCTTGATGACTGTGGCTTTGCTTTCTTGTTGTTGCGCTGGAGAAGACTCTTGAGAGTCCCTTGGACAGCAAGGAGATCAAATCAGTCAATCCTAAAGGAAATCAACCCTGAATATTCATTGGAAAGACTGATGCTGAAGCTGAAGCGCCAATACTTTGGCCACATAATGGGCAGAGTGGGTTCACTGGAAAAAACTGATACTGGGAAAGATTGAGAGCAGGAGGAGAAGGGGCGACAGAACATGAAATGATTAGATGGTGTCATTGACTCAAAGGATATGAATCTGAGCAAACTCTGGGAGATAGTGAAGGACAAGGAAGCCTGGCTTCCTGCAGTCCATGGAGTCTCAAAGAGTCAGGCGGGACTGAGCGACTGAACAACAGCAACAAGGTATCTATGCCTTGACTATCACTAACATCCTTTCAAGATATATGTTTGAGTGTACATATCCCCTCTCCAAAATCCCGTGTATACTGACCTCTTCCTTTACTGCTTTAGAGCACTTCCTCAAAGCTACCCAAGAAGCTACCTCCCAAGCTATTGTCTTCAGTAAGTCCCCAAATAAAACTGAAACTTACAGTTCTTACCTTGTGCATTTTATATTTTAGTCAACACCAAGATGCCTGGATAGTAATATCTCAGTGTTACAGAAAATCTGATTTTGTGACCTAAAACATTCACAAGGATGATTTTAGCTGGAGAGTTGGACTGTGAAGAAAGCTGAGCACTGAAGAATTGATGCTCTTGAACTGTGGTGTTGGAGAAGACTCTTGAGAGCCCCTTGGACTGCAAGGAGATCCAACCAGTCCATTTCTAAGGAGATCAGCCCTGGGATTTCTTTGGAAGGAATGAGGCTAAAGCTGAAACTCCAGTACTTTGGCCATCTCATGCGAAGAGTTGACTCATTGGAAAAGACTCTGATGCTGGGAGGGATTGGGGGCAGGAACAGAAGGGGATGACAGAGGATGAGATGGCTAGATGGCATCACAGACTCGATGGACGTGAGTCTGAGTGAACTCCGGGAGTTAGTGATGGACAGGGAGGCTTGGCGTGCTGCGATTCATGGGGTCACAAAGAGTCGTACACGACTGAGCAACTGAACTGAACTGAAACAGAAGGGAGATGGTGTGAGCCTGATGTAATCAGATTAATTAATGATATTGTTATCTTGAGGAGCAGGAGTGACAACTTTTTGGATATCAAAATTTCCTGATAACCACCGTACTCAGAAATGACTTTTAATTTATTCAATAAGTATTCATGAGCGTTAACCAGGTTCTCAGGCACTATCCTATGCACCAGAAATAAGAAGTTATATAAGGCATGCTATATTCCTGTCTTCTCAGACCTTCCTCTTGTTGCCCTGTACTTTGGTGAATAAAGGAAGACAGAGGAAAGACAGGATGTCATCATCTCTACTCATATGGACCAAAACGCTCAGAGAGATGTCCATATCCATTTCCGTTTCTTTCTGAAAAGCAGTCTTGAATTCTGGAGGGCTCAAGGAGACAGTCAAAGGACTGATGACCTTGACCAATTTGACTCGGAAGGAATAGAGGCCCACAGATAGGGTTGGAAAATTATTCTGATTAAACACTGATGAGTTTTTTTTTTTTTTCAGAAGGTTGACATAAAGAAAGGGAGACATTACAAACGATAAGTCTAAGGAGAAAGTTTCAAGGATGACTTTAAAAATTCAACTGGCAAAGCTCCAGTTTGTTGTGTGGCATGTTGGGGACATATCTAGTATCAAATAAGCCATTAATAGTTCTTTGCTTTTGTGTTATCACTCTGTTTGGTATAACTGAGGTCCCTGATGAGTTCCCCAAAAACATCAAGGCATGAATACAAATTGCCAATCTTGAAAAATCAGTTTGACAATCAAATAAAGCAAATTTCTGACTTTATGTTCCTTTCACACAATGCAAAGAACACCAATGCCATTGAGGTTGTTTGAGAATAAAGATGAGGAAATTGTCAGTCATTAGGTGTAGCAATAACAAATGAAAACAGTGCTTGAGAGGCCATTTATTACCAACTCAATTCAGTTTTATTTGTAGATACAAACATGTTATGAGTATTTCTTGATTTCTTTTTTCCTTCTTATCTTGGTTTTCTTAAAAAAAAAAAAACACAAGCACAAAGAAATCTACAACACCTAATGTTACAGGGAACAGAAAACAGTTATATCCATGAAGATACTGTGAAAAAGAAATGGATAAGTTCATATTTCTGGAACCAGGAATCTTTCTGGTGACTGTAAGAAAGAGTAGACATATAAGCAAAAATAGCATGCTTCTTGATGAGTATTTAACCTTGGGTGCATATTACTTCCACATCTTGCAAGCGTGAATCTGGGGACCAGTTTTCACACAGGAGGAGCAGCTCTGCCACTTTTGCCTTCAATCGCTTATGTATGAATTTGAGTAAGTTTCTTACCCTCTCTGAATCCTTAATTTTTTTTTAAATACATGACTTCAGTAATAAACATACTTCCTTGAATTGTTGCACATATAAAATAATGTATTAAATACCTAGTATATTGCATATGGTGCTTGCAAGTGGTAAAGAATCCTCTTGCCAATGCAAGAGATACAAGAGACATGGGTTTGGTCCTTGAGTCAGGAAGATACCCTGGTCTAGGAAATGGAAACCCACTCCAGTATTCTTGCCTAGGAAATTCCATGTTCAGATGAGCCTGACAGGCTACACAGTCCATGGGGCCACCAAGAGTCAGCTAGGACTGAATGAACAAGCACACACAAAAATATTATGTGGACCATCATCTGTGTTCAAAGAATGAAAACTATTACTGCTGTTATTATTATTTTTGTACAAAATAGCACTCCTATTAACTTCTCAAATGCTCCTCTGAGAGCGCAAGACATGTTAGTGCATTTATTATTAATGTTGATGCACAGATTGAGAAATTGGCAAAAACATGCAACACTGATCCCAAGTCACATGATTCAGAAAGAAAATCCCAGGTGTCCAAATCTCTTGCTATGTGATTTGCCCATTGAGATTCAGTCTGTCTCCTATGTGATGATGACCTTGAGGGGACTGCCTCAGAGCTCTGAGACTGTTCAATTTATAGCATGGCATCTGTGAAACTTCGTGATAGAGTTAGCACATCTGTCTTTGTACCAAGCAGAAGAATCCCTTTACTCACCAGGATTATCCATGTGAGTCCTGGACTCACATGTGGTTCCAGGACTATCCATGCTCAGCAAAGGGCAGAAGAGAGCAGAGAAAAAACTTCCCTTTGGGGTGAGGCTAATATCTCACAGGAGCAAACACTTCACATCTTCATAGCCCAATTTCTTGGACTTCTAGCCTCCCTTGGTTTGACTTTGTATTGTTAACTTTTTGCTCCCTGAAGCTGTCTGATTCCATGTGCCTTTGAAATCTGAAGTTCTTGGTGTATAACCAGCACAGGTCTTGGTTCTTGTTTCACAAGATGTGCATTCCACAGCCTGTTATCTTCTACTTGCTCAAGATCCAGATGTCCAATTTCAGCCTTAAATACTGGGAGCAGACTTTTTCAGCTAACTTGCAAATTCAGGTGGAAGGAAAACTAAAAGAACCATGGAGGCTCTTGGATGTTACTTCTCTCAAGGGAATAGAAGAGTATAGGTTGATACTCTTATTGAATCTCTTCTTCATTCTACCATCATTATTAATCCACTGTCAGCTAGTGTTTGACAGTTGAACTCTTTTTTATCTTCAGAAAAGACTTAGTGTGGATAATTGAAAACCACATTCAGCTGCATTATTTGAGCTGAAAAATTCAATTTTTAAAAAAATATCATCAAGGGAATAGAAGAGTATAGGTTGATACTCTTATTGAATCTCTTCTTCATTCTACCATCATTATTAATCCACTGTCAGCTAGTGTTTGACAGTTGAACTCTTTTTTATCTTCAGAAAAGACTTAGTGTGGATAATTGAAAACCACATTCAGCTGCATTATTTGAGCTGAAAAATTCAATTTTTAAAAAAATATCTTACTGAGCCAGTTGTACCAAGTCCTGCTGTAAAATAAAACATACAGGAGTGAGCACATAGTGTAGCTGTGATACATTCATAGTATTTGACTTTCTGTTTCCTTCAGAAACTGGTAGAACATTTGTAAAACATATCAACTTATGTTTTGTAAAACTTGACAAATTACTGAGAAATCTCTCCTTCTCTCTTAATATGTACTTGAAACATCCTGAGAAGTTCTGATTACCTTAGTGATGGATCTTACATTAATATCAAGCATTTTGTTGACATCAGAAGTCACGGATTTGAGAGTTGAACCATAAGGAAGACTGAGCACCAAAGAATTGATGCCTTCTAATTTTGGTGTTGGAGAAGACTCTTGAGAGTCCTTTGGACTGCAAGCAGATCAAACCAGTCCATCCAAAGGAAATCAACTTTGAATATTCATTGGAAGGACTGATGCTGAAGCTGAACCTCCAAAACTTTGGCCACCTGATGCAAAGAGATGACTTATTGGAAAAGAGCCTGAAGCTGGAAAGATTGAGGGCAGGAGGAGAAGGGATTGACAGAGGACGAGATGGTTGGATGGCATCACCAAGTCAATGGACATGAATCTGAGCAAACTCTGGGAGATAGTGAAGGACAGGGAAGCCTGGGGCGCTGCAGTCCGCGGGCTTGCAAAGAGTCAGACATGACTTAGTGACTCAACAGCAAAAACAACAGCAAAGGAATTTTACGCTTGGAAAAGGTCCTGGGTCAAGACCCAGGACACGAAGAGCAGACAAGAAGCATTCTAAAAGTGCCAGGAAATGAAAGCGTCAAGTAAGTGTCCACTCCGAGAGCAAACACCCATGTTTACCCTTCAGCGGCAGCAAACAGAGTGTAGTCAGTAGTGCGGGCTTTGACATGGGTTTGCAAAATAGGTTGTCAAACTTTTCCTGTTTCTGTATAAAATATCAATGAGAGAGAAAAAAAGGTGGGGGGAGGGGCTGGTGGTCTCATTATTGGATAATTGTATAATTTCATACAATAGGGATGGGTCTTCTGATATTCAAGATATGTGTAGTGCCCAGAGGCAGCCCTTTGGCAGGGAAATCACCCATCTACTCAGCACTGGCTTAGACAAAGCCAGTCCTGTGACTTGTGGCCCCATTTTGGAGTAAATAACCGTGTAGATTACCATGTATATAGGTACAAGCATTTCTGATGGAAATTTAATTTAGTAAACTATAAAAACTCTCCTTGGGATGTATCAAACTAGGGCATTGAGACTGTCTAAAGCATATTAATTCAGTATCTCTCAATTGGTATTAAAAAAAAGAGAGACTGTTTAAAACCAATGTCCTTTTATTCTTGTCTTAGCATTTAATTTCATTTGCATATGACTAAGACTGTTTCTTCTCGGTAAATTTAATTTGCTAGAGTTTGGCATCCAGCACAGAAAGAATGGCATCCTCTGAGATAGGACTGCCAACTACGGCAAGTAGCATTGCAAATAAATTTGATCTATAGACTTTTCAAACTTCTCAGATGTGATCCCTGATGTCTGGCCTGATGAAGGAAGCCCTGGGGATTGGAAAAACACAAAGCATGCTACTGTACTGACATGCAAAATGTCTCATAATCTGTCTTTATCTTTCATGGCTATAGTGGTCTGGATAAATTAGACCAAATTGGGCTAAACACTGTTCTTGGCTACACTCATGTAGCTGTTTTCAAAAGCTAATAGGAGCTGTGTGTGCACATCCAAGGACAAAATTTGGCCCCTTTTGTCTTTGCACAAACAATTGCTTTAGTTGAGATGATTATTCCTGACTGTTTTATAAGCAGCATTTGCCCAGTTTAAATCTCTTTTCACTTTATTCTTCAGAGTCAAGACATTTATGAATATGGAAACACGTAACTCAGGATCTTCAGTTTCCGGAAAAATAAAAATCTCCCCTATAAAATCTGTGAGTATTGCAAATGAACAGGGAAAGAGGTAAAGAAAGTCATGTTAACGGTGGCAAAAACAGAAGTAACACTGAGAAAAAGTGTTAACCCTCATTAATGGTAGCAATCTGATTAAAATTTTTATAGCACATTGATCCTTGATCTTTCATGTATTGTTAATATTTTCAAGGAAAATATAGACTATCAATACATTTATTTATTCAGATGCAAAAAAAGAAGTTGAAATTAACCCTTAATGCAACTCTTTCCTTTTTCCTCAATATCATATTACATAAATCTCACCTTTTCCCCAAAGGCCAAACCTTTTGAAATGGAAGAGAACCAGTCTGATAGAAAAGCTTTTATTTTTGGAAATTGGAATTTCCTACTAGAAAAGTCACACATACAACCAGGGCCTTAAGGTTTTGGAAGGTCTTGCATAAATCAGTATAAGATATAAATTAATACGAAAGACAATCTAGAATTTCTTGACTCTTTGAGGCACTTACAAGTTAGCTCATTTCTTTTGTGCTTGGAGCAAGTCTCTTTATTTTTATGATTTATTAATTCCCTTTTTCTGAAGATGATCAATTTAAGAATGTATCTAGTTATGTATAGTAATAGGGACAAAATTCATAATTATATACATTAGCGTGCATTTATCAATAACTGCAAGATAAATATTTTTACTTTTTGCAAGGTTAATAATTTATGCAAGGATAATCTCACTGGGTTCTTTGGGTGGTTGATAATTTGTCTAAAATAGTGTGTATATATATATATATATATATATTTTTTTTTTACCCTATCTGCCAATGTGATCAGATTCCAGGTCTTTGAGACCCATCATATCTCTGCTTGAAGCATTTTGAATACCATCTCCAAAAACCTGACATTAATAAAACATTAAAGTTCCAACTTAAGCCCATAAAAGTCAAGAAATCCAGAGTTAAGATCGGCCCAGCTCTCTTAACTCTGTTCTCCTGCATGTATGCATGGGTGATGGGACAGCATTGCAGGCTGTTGCTTAAATCAGTCTCTCTGCATAATCTAAAAATGTAATTGAATTAGTGTATAAAGTATTTACATACCCTGCAGTGGAGAGCCCCACGCACTATATTATCCACATCCTCTCTCCAGACCCTCATTTTAACTCCTCACTGTAATGTTCCTGTGAGGCTTCCTCCAACGTTCAGACATTGGACTTGCAAATACAATTTCTCTTCTTTTACGAGGCTTCAAGATGAGTGATGCACACTCAGTTTTCCTAGATGCCTTTCAGCTCCTGGCCAGACAGATAAAGTTTGGGTAACATTCTTCTTTTTGGTTAACATCCTCAGAGTTTGCTAGATATTAGACAATGCCATTCTGTGGTTAAGGATTATGTTATGCTCTAATTCACTCAGATGCAAGACTGTTTGCCATATTAATATGAAAGTTAGGAACATCAAATTGAGTTTAGGAACATATAGTGGTGTAGCATGGTTTTCAGAGTACGGACTTTGGTTTCTGATAAACACGCTCCAACCGAGTACCTATTTTGCCACTTAACTGTCACTTAAACTTTCCAAGCCCCTGTTTTCTCCTCTGTAAAATGGGGATAATAAGAGGCCTGATTTTAAGATTCAGTAAGATTGTGAGGACTTAAAGAGATGATGTATATAAAATGATTGATATGTAGGAGGCAAAATGATTGGCTGCTGCAACTATTACTTCCAATTTTGGTAGGAAATAATAGCATATTGCTTCAATTCATTTTAATGGAGAGTGAGACAGTGGTTTCAAACAGAATTTGAATGTTCAGAAATGTTAAAGTAAAATTTAATAAGCATAAAATGATGTTCATCTTCAGTCATGATTTAAGAAATATGTAATGGTATCAGTTTCCAGATATCAAGTCAGATTGCCAAAGATTTTTTTTAAGAATGATAATATCCAGTGTTGGGTATGAGGAAATAGGCTTTCTCCGACATCGCTTTACTGGTATAAACTGGTATATCATTTTGACAGGCAGCCTGAAGATGTTTATAAAAAATTTAAAACATATCTTGTTTGACTCAGAAATCCCACTCCTAGAAATTTATCTGTGTTTTCAAGAATATTCCTAAAAGTTCTCCTGAAAAATTAGAAAGAAGTTAAATGTTAATCTGGGACTGTTAAAATATAGTGCAATCATACAGTGGAATACTACAAAACCATTAAAAATGAACGAATTGTGCATATGTAATAGGTTTGATTAAGGAGTCATATTGATAGATTGCAGGGCAGATGTTTGAAATGTTTCATTTTTTTTTACCCCCGATAACTGTCACTCTGTGGAACCTCTCTTTCTGAGCAGTGGGTTCCCTTAGGCACTTTTCACTCTTTTTGCAGAACTTTCAGTCACTGTTTGTCGAGACCCAAGGCTAACTTCATGGGCCTGTGACCTGAGCCGTTGCAAAAGCCTGTACTCCAAAGGGCCCTGAATATAGTTTAATACTTGGCTGTTGCTTCTTGGAATTTTTAAGAACTTGTTTTGTACTTGCTTTTTGTGAGTGGAATATGTCTGCATTGTTTGCTGCCCCATCTGCAGATAGCGTTCTTGATGTCCTGAACACTCACAGTAAACACAAAGGAAGGAAATTCCAACTATAGCTGGGCAAGAGGGTCCCTGACAGCCCTTCAAAGGCCATGCTCTCCATTCAAGCCAGAACTTGCTCTGAATGCAGAGAGCAGGGAATGGCATTCCAGGAAACACTACTGACCAACACCCTGTCATATCCTTTCATACTTCTGTCACTCCTGTGTGCTTGCCATCCACTTATGCTGCAAATGATGATACAGAAGTAAAGGGAAAGAAGAGCAACACATATTGACTTGTCCTTTCAGCCTTTCTTAGCTCCTTGGTAAGCTGAAGGTAGATAATGTTGTACAGGGTGCACATTCAAGAGGGGAAATTAAAATGGTTGAGTTCATTTTCATTGTTCTGATAAGAATGAAATACATATTCCGGTGTGAGCTACAAAATACAAACTGTGTAATTTTGTTGATTCATATATGAGCTGCTGCTGCAGCTGCTGCTGCTGCTGCTAAGTCGCTTCAGTCGTGTCCAGCTCTGTGCGACCCCATAGCCGGCAGCCCACCAGGCTCCCCCATCCCTGGGATTCTCCAGGCAAGAACACTGGAGTGGGTTGCCATTTCTTTCTCCAATGCATGAAAGTGAAAAGTGAAAGAGAAGTTGCTCAGTCATGTCTGACTCTTAGCGATCCCATGGACTGCAGCACACCAGGCTCCTCTATCCATGGGATTTTCCAGGCAAGAGTACTGGAGTGGGGTGCCATTGCCTTCTCTACATATATGAGCTAAAAACTTTATACTTGTATTTAAAACTGATATAGTGAAAATATATGTATGAGTGATAATATTCATGGTAGTAATGTGAGTTTTTAATTTTTCTTAGAACAATTGTATAAAGTAAAACCCAAATACCATGACAGGTTGAAGGAGAGATTGCAGAAGAGCAAAAACAATTTTATATTTTAGTATAATACTATTAAATAAAAAAAAACTACTTTTTGAAGAAGGAGCCTGATATTTTCACTTTGAACTGAGCCTCACAAATTAGGCCCTGATTCCAATGGTGAAAGAAGCAAGTGTATTGGAGACATCTGTTACTTTTGTTTATCAGCATTCATTGGCTCTTTTGTCAACAGTCCCTCATTTTCTGGAACCCTCTTCCCGCTCACACACACACAGTTCATGTGTTTAGGAAGCAATTGATTTCATAGGTGGTTTCAGAGGTACATGTGAGACTCAAGCTTGCTCTATCAGAATATTTCATCTTGGTCATATTAAGTGGTTTAGAGGTGAACATTTGACTCATGTTGACCCATACAAAACATAGGACTTGTGTTAAGAAAAAGCAGGAGGAAATGATCTTCCTTTTGTTGCTAGAATTTTCCTTGAGGTCAGGTGAACCTGGAGCTACTGGTAGGCAGCATCTGGAGTTAGAGAGTTAATACTAACATGGAGAATAGCAGGAGTGAGGGCTGGTTAGAAACCAAGTCCTGGTGGTAACATCTGAGTCCCTGGATCAAGCTCTGCCTGAAACTAGCTGGAGTTTTTAAACCTGTGAGACTTTTTATGCTCAAGCTAGCATTAATTTGATTTTGTCACTTACAACAGAGTTCTGACATAGCACGTACAAATTGTTTTCATTAGTGTCTGTGTTTCTAAACATATATCTCTAACGATAAATATGAAACTGATAGCCCAGTCAGGGAAGATTATGATAAGTTCTTTCATTTACAATTTTGTACTGTTCTCTAAGGTAGAGATCTTGTAAAATAGGTATTAATTTACTTTAAAATCAGAAAAAGCCATGAAAATGTTTCCATCTTGGGGAAAAAAGTCAGTGATGTTTTATGTTAATGTAATAATTTCTCATACTGACAAAAAAGCAGATGTCTTTTAGTAGATGTTACATGGATTATTCAGTTACAGGAGCTGGTATTCCCAAGTCAGCTTCTCTACAGAAAGACATGGGCATGCAGGGCAGCCACAGCATCACTGCACAAGCCTTTAACCAGAAATTTCTCTGGTTGGTGCCACGTAATTATACTGCAGAAAACAGCAAATAGAAGATTATTGAGTGTGGCCTTAGTAACTACTTAAAGGTGGATGTTTAATTCTCAAGTAGGCAATCTTTTGTCTTAACTATGTTCTAACCTGCTTAAGTGACTGGGCTTCTCTGGTGGCTCAGAGGTTAAAGCGTCTGCCTCCAATGCGGGAGACCTGGGTTCGATCCCTGGGTCGCGAAGATCCCCTGGAGAAGGAAATGGCAATCCACTTCAGTATTCTTGCCTGGAGAATCCTGTGGACAGAGAAGCCTAGTAGGTTACAGTCCACAGGGTCGCAAAGAGTCGGACACGACTGAGTGACTTCACCTTCACCTAAGTGACTAGAAGGAGAAACTTTGTTTTTTTCATTCACTAAGTTATATCCATCTCTGAAACCCCATGAATTATAGCACACAGGCTTCCCTGTCCTTTACTAAAGAATACAAGAAGAGATAAGAAAGCCTTCTTCAGCAACCAATGCAAAGAGATAGAGGAAAACAACAGAATGGGAGAGACTAGAGATCTCTTCAGGAGAATTGGAGATACCAAGGGAACATTTCATGCAAAGATGGGCTCGATAAAGGATAGAAATGGTATGGACCTAACAGAAGCAGAAGATATTAAGAAGAGGTGGCAAGAATACACAGAAGAACTGTACAGAAAAGATCTTCACGACCCAGATAATCATGAGGATGTGATCACTAATCTAGAGCCAGACATCTTGGAATGTGAAGTCAAGTGGGCCTTAGAAA
>SJYX01009490.1:593068-647641 GCA_006410675.1 Oreotragus oreotragus
GGGGAAACAGTGGAAACAGTGTCAGACTTTATTTTTTTGGGCTCCAAAATCACTGCAGATGGTGACTGCAGCCATGAAATTAAAAGACGCTTACTCCTTGGAAGAAAAGTTATGACCAACCTGGATAGTATATTCAAAAGCAGAGACATTACTTTGCCGACTAAGGTCCACCTAGTCAAGGCTATGGTTTTTCCTGTGGTCATGTATGGATGTGAAAGTTGGACTGTGAAGAAAGCTGAGCACTGAAGAATGGATGCTTTTGAACTGTGGTGTTGGAGAAGACTCTTGAGAGTCCCTTGGACTGCAAGGAGATCCAACCAGTCCATTCTGAAGGAGATCAACCCTGGGATTTCTTTGGAAGGAATGATGCTAAAGCTGAAACTCCAGTACTTTGGCCATCTCAAGCGAAGAGTTGACTCATTGGAAAAGACTCTGATGCTGGGAGGGATTGGGGGCAGGAGGAGAAGGGGACGACTGAGGATGAGATGGCTGGATGGCATCATGGACTCGATGGACGTGAGTCTGAGTGAACTCCGGGAGTTGGTGATGGAAAGGGAGGCCTGGCGTGCTGCGATTCATGGGGTCGCAGAGAGTCGGACATGACTGAGCGACTGAACTGAACTGAACTGAATGTCCATTGAGTTAGTGATGGTATCTAACCATCTCATCCTCTGCCGCCCTCTTCTCCTCTTGCCCTCAAGTTTTCCCAGCATCAGGGTCTTTTCCAGTAAGTTGGCTCTTCACATCAGGTGGACAAAGTAATGGAGCTTTAGCTTCAGCATCAGTCTTTCCAATGAATATTCAGGGTTGATATCCTTTGGGATTGACTGGTTTGATCCCCTTGCAGTCCAAAGGACTCTCAAGTATCTTCTCTAGTACCACAGTCTGAAAGTGTCAGTTCTTCAGTGCTCCGCTTTCTTTATGGTCCAACTCTCATATCCATATATGACTACTGGAATAAACCATAGCTTCACTAGATGGACCTTTGTGGGCAAAGTGATGTCTCTGCTTTTTAATATGCTGTCTGTGTTTGTCATAGCTTGTTATAGGTTTGCCATAGCTTGGATTTGAGGCATTATCAAAGTGGGGCATTGAAAAGGCAGAAAGTAGCAAAGTCAGGCAGCTAAGGAAGGTTAGGGCCATCTCATGGAGAGCATTCAAAGAAGCCAAGAGAACATATTTTCATCAACCAAGGTCTTGCTAGATGGAAGTGCTGCACCACTTTTAAGACACCTGACAGCGGTGTTTTATGAGTATCAATGTCCGAGGGCTCTGGTAGATTCCAGAAAAGCTGAGTGCAAGGATCCTGTTTTCTCAGCATTCTGCCCAGGGATGTGGTCGGTCAGCCTGGCTGCAGGCTGTTCTCCAGGACAGCAGCCCATACGGTTGCTAATCCTTCTGCTTATGACCTCAGCCCCTCTTCCCTTCCCTGTGGAAATATCCCTCTTCATTCCAAACTAGAACACACACAGACATCTTCCCCAGCAGCTGAACCTAGGGCAATTTGTTTCCAGTGTTCTCGAAATAAAGATTCGAACAGTTCCTTTCTGTCTAACTTGGCTCTCTTATGTACATGTAGGAAAGCAAAATTGTTATCATTCATTTGTATTCAATAAATCAGATGGTGTCTTGGAAACTATCTTTGTTGGGGTAAAAATCTAAGGACATGGTGGGTGGGGGCAGGAAGAGGAATCAGGAGGAAAAGGAGTGAGGGACTGGGCCCCTGGAGGCCGACCCTGGCTACTTTGTCATTTCACTAGTGTGGATTTTAGGGATCAGTGTGGGTTGTCACAGTGCTTAGAGGGGGCAAATACTACATAGTCATTTGCTAAATACTCTTTAATGTAATACGAAAAGTGAAAAAGTGAAAGTGAATTTGCTCAGTCATGTCTGACTCTTTGTGACCCCAGAGACTGTAGCCCAACAGGCTCCTCCGGCCGTGGGATTTTCCAGGCAAGAGTACTGGAGTGGGTTGCCATTTCCTTCTCCAGGGGATCTTTCCGACCCAGGGATCGAACCCGGGTATCCCGTATTGTAGGCAGACGCTTTTACTGTCTGAGCCACCAGGGAAGTAATATGAGCACCAGGTAAAATGTTCAAATGGAANAAGAGTACTGGAGTGGGTTGCCATTTCCTTCTCCAGGGGATCTTTCCGACCCAGGGATCGAACCCGGGTATCCCGTATTGTAGGCAGACGCTTTTACTGTCTGAGCCACCAGGGAAGTAATATGAGCACCAGGTAAAATGTTCAAATGGAACAAAAGAGAACACAGTGAAGAGTAATTCTCCCTGTCACCGTTACCCCTCCTTCCTGTCCCCAGCGGCCACCAGAACTGGCTTGTGCATTCTTGTGGGCAGCTGTCCCCGTTTAAGCATGCTTGTCTTCTTCTTCCTCTTGGCTTAACCTTGGCTTGGACCTGTTAAGTCAGGGCCTAAATTGCAATCTGAAGATGACACTCAGCTCTTCACTTTTTCATTCTCTGCTTAAGCAAAGTAATGAATAAAGAAACATATGCGAGAGCTTGCAAGCCCTCACTATCGGTACATGATTAACTCCTGTACCTGTTTTTCACACCTTTTGTTGCACAAACTGAGCAGGTGACTGGTACATTCTCTCTTTCCACAGCATGTAGTATTTCCAATTCACTGCAAAACAAAGTTCAAACTGCTAAAAAAGCTAGTTTTTAATTACCTTGAGATACAAGTTGCAAGGAGGCAGCCTGACAGGTCTCACTGATGTGCTCAGCAAGCTGTGAAGACATGTGGCTAGAGATGACTGATCATTAATGTATACAGTGTGATCAGATGCCATCATAATCATCATTATTACAGGATCATAAAACTTCAGAGTAACAGAAAAGCAAGTACCTTTGTTTGAAAGGTCAGCCAAAAAAAAAAAAAAACAAAAAAAAACACCACAACAGACTGAGTTCATCAATAAAACAGGGGTGAAAAGAAAGATGAGAATTTATAAGGAATTCTTCTGAAAATCAAGTGAGCAAAGACTTTTATAATAATGTTCAACTTAAATGAGGAAGTGGGCAAATGAGGTCCTGGTAAATTACTCTGCACTGAATTAAATATTGACATAAATAATAACAGTGATTTTCTAATGTCTGTAATTAGCTCTGGTTAGCTACATAAATTGACTTTCTCAGAGAACTCTGTGTATTTGACTAAACTTTCAAGATTGATGTTTTATAAATTTAAGCAATGGATAAGTATGAGTTGTCTACATAAAGCAATAGTGATTCATTTCCTTAAAAAAAAAAAGTCTGTGTGTGTGTGTGTACACTCTGCATGCTTTGCCCACAGATCATCACGGAGTGGTCTTTCAAGAGGATCTTTTTCTTGCTCTAGTGTCAGATCTTAAAATAAGATTTAAGGGCTGGGAAGTCTGATTGAGTGAGGCCAAGATGTGATTTCCAGTAATACCGCTCTCCTGAGCATGAACAGAAAATGCTATTTCTGTGTGTTGGAGGTTTTTGGACATTTTTGGACAGACATATTTTAATTCAGCTTTTTCTTTTGAAATCAAATATATGCTGGGGCTACCGTGAGATGTGTGGTTGCTTATTATAGTTAATAGATTGTTTATCCTCTCTGTCCTTGAGATAATCTTAAGTATGTGCATAAAATTGTGATCAGGTTGCCCATAAAAACCAATCAGACTGGAGGTTGTCCACAAGGTGGTGAACATTCCCTAGAGCAGATGGGAAAGATAATGTTTAATCAAGAGTTGGAGGAAAAGGTGGTACAACACAAGCCAAGAGAAAGGGATAATTTCATTTTGGGTGAACCTCTGTAACATTTCTCGTACCCGAAGACAGATTAGAACAATCCCAGAGCCATGCCTTCTGGCGACTGTCTCCCGATAGCTGACACTGTAGACCTTGTCAACCCCGGACTCTGCCTACGTCACTGCCTGAATCTGTGAACAAGTCAAATGGTTGTTTCTCAGGTTTGTGAAGAAGTATGAAGTGAGGCATTCACAAATGAATATACATGTGAGGAAATGACAGAATTCTGCTATACATGTTGATATTTGAACAACTGATACATCTGAGCATGAAGTTTATAGAAATGACAGTTGAAAAGATAGCTGTCACAATGTTTACTGATGAGGTTTCTATTTATCTGAATGTTTAGAAGTTAAATGAAAAGATGGATTGTGGATTACAGCCTAAGCCTTTTTGAACCTGAAGCTGATGTAACAACTTGTGACAAATGAAGGGAGCAGGAGGGTGGAGGCAACTAGCTGAGAGTCCTCTGTAGAGGTAAGGTGGTGGGGCTGTTGACAGCTGAAGTACAACCTCATTTATCTCTCACTGTGTTCACTGAAACAATTGAGTGCTGGTGCTGTTTGTGGCCTGCTGGGCTGGGTTGTGGTGTTCACTCAGAAGTTGCCACAGCTTCAAGTTACAGCCGTGGGGCCAGGAGAACATCACTGCCCCTGCTTTGTTGTTCGCTCTAGGCCCTGGGCTGTGCTCTTTGCTCTCTTGCTTAGGTTAGTGCAAACGTCGAGAAGCACTTTTTTTTTTTTTTTTTTAGAGCTTCCATTTTACTTTATTTTACTTTACAGTACTCTATTGGTTTTGGCATACATTGACATGAATCTGCCACGGGTGTACACGAACTCCCAAACATGAACCCTCCTCCCACCTCCCACCCCACATCATCCCTCCGGATCATCCCCATACACCAGCCCCAAGCATCCTGCATCCTGCATTGAACATAGAGTGGTGATTCATTTCTTACATGATAGTATACATATTTCAATGCTAGTCTCCCAAATCATCCCACCCTCTCCCTCTCCCTCTCCCTCAGAGTCCAAAAGTCCGCTCTGCACATCTGTGTCTCTTTTGCTGTCTTGCATACAGGGTCCTCATTACCATCTTTCTAAATTCCTTATATATGTGTTAGTATACTGTACTGGTCTAATTTCATGGCTGCAGTCACCATCTGCAGTGATTTTGGAGCCCCAAAAGAAAAAGTCTGACACTGTTTCCACTGTTTCCCCATCTATTTCCCATGAAGTGATGGGACTGGATGCCATGATCTTCATTTTCTGAATGTTGAGCTTAAGGTTAGTTCCATATGGGGTACATGCCTGTTTAACCTCCTTTATGGTTTTAAAAGGTATAGCATTGTAATCATAGTGCATTCCTCCTTTTGAGAATTGAGGATCTGGTGGGGTTTGAATTATAGCCACAGGAAGAAACAGTGTCTTCATTCCCCTGCAACTGTGCCATAGAACTCCCTTTTATACAGGCGTAATTTTATTAGGCACAGGTATCTGTGGTTTCAAAGCAAATCCATCATCCCAAGGGTTTTCAGGATTGAAAGGAGGGGGCTCGACCAAGGGTGCAGTTGGTCAAGTGAGAAAGATCTGTTCTTGACTTCTGTCATCGTTTTGGCTCTTGTTTTTCATTTTTATTGATTGTTTCTCTTCCTCATCACCTATGTTTTCATATAAATTAATTTCCTTCATTTGTTCTTGTATTTGTTCTCCAGAACCCCCTGAATCCGAGGTGTCGAATTGCAGGGTCCTAAAGCTGTGCTAATCAGATTCCCTACTGACCATTCAGACAAAATATTTGACTTTCTTTTGTCGACGCTCTTTGTCTGGCTCTTTGTAACCCCATTGACTGTAGCTGGCCAGTCTCCTCTGCACATGGATTCTCCAGGCAAGAATACTGGAGTGGGTAACCATTGCCTTCTGTAGGTGATCTTCCTCGTTCAGCGATCGAATACAGGTGCCTGCATTGCAGGCAGAGTCTTTATGAATGAGCCACCTGAGAAGCCTTAAGACATGTGACTTTGAAGGCTACAGGGCTTACATGGGAGAGTGAGAAGCCGTGGGAAGCAGAAACCACACTCATAGGGCATGGAGAAATTCTCACATACTTTGAGTTCCAACACAGAAGCAGTGATAAGACAGGAGCCTGAGGGAGAACCACTTGGTGATCTTGGAGAGCTGCTCAGAGAGGCACAAGGCAACTGTATGTATATATATATCTCCTTGGATTGGAAGAATCAATATTGTGAAAATGTCTGACATGATATTTTTCTATACTATCCAAAATGATCTACCGACTGTATGCAATTTCTATCAAATAACCAATGGCATTTCTCACAGAATTAGAACACAACATTTTACTATTTGTATGGGAACATAAATGACTGTGGCTAGCCAAAACAATCTTGCTAATAAAATGAACAACAAAGAAAAAGTGGACAAATTCTTAGAAAGGTACACTCTCCCGATAGTGAACCAGGAAAAAATCAAATATATGAATAGAACAATAACCAGTTGAATAGTCTTCCCACTGGGAAATCTAACCTAGTCTCCCACTTGACAGGTGGGGAGACTGGTTCACCTGCAATGCAGGAGACCCAGGTCCAATCCCTGGGTTGAGAAGATCCTCTGGAGACAGGAAAGGCTACCCACTCCAGTATTCTGGTCTGGAGAATTCCATGGACTGTATAGTCCATGGAATCTCAAAGAGTTGGACACATAGCAACTTTTGCTTTCACAATAACTAGTCATGAAACTAAATGTGTTATTTGTCCAAGAAACAAAAATCCAGGACCAGATGGCTTCACAAGTGAATTCTACCAAACATTTATGAAAATCTTAACATCTATCCTTCTCAAACGATTTCAAAAATTTGCATAGGAAGAAATACTTCTGAACTCATTGTGTGAGGCCAGCATCACTCTGATATCAAAATCAGAAAAGATTACACAAAAAATAAAAGTAAGGCCAATATCAGTGACAAACATATATGCAAAAGTCCTCAACAAAATATTCACAAACCGTGCTGGGCTTTCACTCTGTACCTCCTAGGCAGTGCCTGTGTGCTACTCCCCTGCCCTGCCTGGCTGGGCCCTCCTCTTACAGGGGCCAGGCAATGGGTGGGCAAGGGGTCGATAGGTTAAAGGGATGCTGGCCTGGAGGTGGGTGCCTGTGCCCACACCACCTTAACCCCTCAGTCCCACTATGGTGGAAGATGCCCAACCCAGGGATAGAACTCAGGTCTCCTGCATTACAGGCTCTTTAGATCATCTAAAACTGTTATGTAAGAGAATTTAGAAGCATTACATTCATACAACCCAGATTCTGTTGGTGAATTATTTATGATAGCTGATCACAGTTTGTGGCATAGTAATATTTCCTCTCCAAAAGCAAGTATGTCCAACACTGAAAGCTTAAAGATCTGTATCTGGATTTTTATGGATAAAGGAAATAAACAGATTTTCCAAATTTAGGACTGGGAAATTAGTTTATGTGAAAATGAATAGCATATTATTTTAAACAAGAGATAAAAACAGCAAAAATGCAAAATCATTTTTAAACCACTCTTTCATTCTAAAATGACTACTGGTTTTTCCAGTAGTCATGTACAGATGTGAGAGTTGGACCATAAAGAAGGCTGAGTGCCAAAGAACTGATGTTTTTGAACTGTAGTGTTAGAGAAGACTCTTGAGAGTTCCTTGGACTGCAAGGAGATCAAACAAGTCAATCCTAAAAGAAATCAATTCTGAATAGTTATGAGACATACTGATACTGAGGCTGAAGTTCCAATACTTTGGCCACCTGATGCCAAGAGCTAACTCATTGAGAAAGACCCTGATGATGGGAAAGATTGAAAGCAGGAGGAGAAGGGGAAGAGAGAGGATGAGATGGTTGGATGGCATCACTAACTTGATGTACATGAGTTTGAGCAAGTTCCGGGAGTGGGTGATGGACAGGGAAGCCTGGCATGCTGCAGTCCATAGGGTTGCAAAGTGTCAGACACCGCACTGAACAACAGCAACATTCTAAAAAGTTAAAGTATCTATGAAAAGCAAAACTTATGAGTAGAGCATCTATTGGAGTGGGATACTTAAAAAAAAAGTTTATATTTTGTATTGGAGTATAGCTGATAAAGGAGTGGGACACTTTTGAAATATCTTTCTTGTTGGCTTCATAAATAGCAAATGTTGCTTTTCTTTTGGGAGAGCTCTGCCCATCATGAAAAACACCTTTCTGTTATTAAAAAAGTTTCTCATGAGCTAGATTTCTGTTTTGAGGTGACTGACATCATGATTATATGTCATAGTGTCCTGAGTGTTGATATCCTTTTAGAACTTAAGTCTAGAAATTCAGAAATGTTAGCTGCTGTTTGTATTTGTCTTTTGTTCATTGTTTGTAACCAATATTTGCTCTTTCTCTTCAGTTGTATGAATAGTAAAATTAAAAAAATTAGCAAAACAAATCTAATAATATGTTAAAAGGGTCATATACCCTAGAGAAGGAAAAGGCAAACCACTCCAGTACTCTTGCCTAGAAAATCCTGTGGACGGAGGAGCTTGGTGCAGGCTACTGTCCATGGGATTGCAAAGAGTTGGGCATGACTGAGTGACTTCACTTCACTTATACCATGATCAAGTGGGATTTATCCCAGGGATATGAGGATTTTTTGATTTCTACAAACCAATCAGTGTGATATACCATGTTAACAAATTGAAGAATAAAAAGAAATCTAATTATCTCAATAGATGTAGAAACATTTTTGATAAAATTCAACATCCATTTATAGTAAAAAATCTGCAGAAAGGGGCCACAAAGGGAACTTAGCTCAACACAATAAAGATCATAAATGACAAACCCATGGGTTTCCCTGGTGGCTCAGTGGGAAAGAGATTGCCTGCCAATACAAGAGATGTGGGTTTGATCTCTGGGTGGGTAAGATCCTTTGGAGAAGGGAATGGCTACTCACTCCAGTATTTTTGCCTGGTAAGTCCCACAAACAGAAGAGCCTGATAGCTACAGTCCACAAGGTCCCAAAAGAGTTGGACATGACTTAGTGACTAAATGACAACAATAAAAAACCCATAGCAAGCATCATACTCAACAGTGAAAAGCTGAAAGCGCTCAGTCCAGGATCACCTGGCGTGCTGCGATTTATGGGGTCGCAAAGAGTCAGACACGACTGAGTGACTGAACTGAACTGAACTTTTAAACTGTCATCTTCCTCTTTAATTTTTTTTGATAGTTTAAACCAAACACTATTGTCCAGTTTAATTTCACAGCACCTGGTGTGATGGGCTTTACAATACCAGCACTGAGTATCAGGACTAGTCATGGTGGTGGTGGTACTCAGTCGTGTCTGACTCTTTCTGACCCGTGGACTTCAACCCATCAGACTCCTCAGTCCAAGGGATTTTCCAGGCAAGAATAGTGGATTGGGTTCCCATTTCCTCTTCCAAGCGATCTTCCCTACCCAGAGATCAAATTCATGTCTCCTGCATTGGCAGGCAGATTCTTTACCACTGTACCACTTGGGCCTCAGATCAGTGTCTCCGAAAAAAATTTTTTTTTCTCATATAGTCCAGCTTCCAATAGCCCAAGGTAAGAATTCCTTCTACAGTGATATGATCATCCTATATAACCTCTTATTGAATGGTCTCAGTGACCGGGCTCTCAGCAAGTTCTTTCTAGTATTTTTTGTTTCGGTGGCTCTCAGTTCAGTTCAGTTCATTTAAGTCTCAGTTGTGTCTGACTCTTTGCGACCCCATGAATTACAGCATGCCAGGCCTCCCTGTCCATCACCAACTCCTGGAGTTCACTCAGACTCATGTCCATCGAATCAGTGATGCCATCCAGCCATCTCATCCTCTGTCGTCCCCTTCTCCTCCTGCCCCCAATCCCTTCCAGCATCAGGGTCTTTTCCAGTGAGTCAACTCTTCACATGAGGTGGTCAAAGTACTGGAGTTTCAGCTTTAGCATCATTCCTTCCAAAGAAATCCCAGGGCTGATCTCCTTCAGAATGGACTGGTTGGATCTCCTTGCAGTCCAAGGGACTCTCAAGAGTCTTCTCCAACACCACAGTTCAAAAGCATCGATTCTTCGGTGCTCAGCCTTCTTCACAGTCCAACTCTCACATCCACATATGACCACAGGAAAAACCATAGCCTTGACTAGACGGACCTTAGTCAGCAAAGTAATGTCTTTGCTTTTGAATACACTATCTAGGTTGGTCATAACTTTTCTTCCAAGGAGTAAGCGTCTTCTAATTTCATGGTTGCAGTCACCATCTGCAGTGATTTTGGAGCCCCCCAAAATAAAGTCTGACACTGTTTCCAGTGTTTCCCCATCTATTTCCCATGAAGTGATGGGACCGGATGCCATGATCTTCGTTTTCTGAATGTTGAGCTTTAAGCCAACTTTTTCACTCTCCATTTTCACTTTCATCAAGAGGCTTTTTAGTTCCTCTTCACTTTCTGCCATAACGGTGGTGTCACCTGCATATCTGTGGTTATTGATATTTCTCCTGGCAATCTTGATTCCAGCTTGTGTTTCTTCCATTCCAGCGTTTCTCATGATGTACTCTGCATATAAGTGAAGTAAGGAGGGTGACAATATACAGCCTTGACGTACTCCTTTCCCTATTTGGAACCAGTCTGTTGTTCCATGTTAGTGGCTCTACTTAGAACATTTTTCCATAGAAAATTCAAATTTTGTCTCCTTGCCCCCTCACCCTTTTGCCTTAGTTCAGGAGCTACAAGTATGTGTTCACCCCTGTTAATTTAGAATTCAAAAATTCTAAATTAAAGGGAATTTTCTTTTTCTCCCTAAATTTCTTTTTCAGGCAAAACTTACATCATTCATTCAAAAAAATTGGTAACCGAATAGCTACATGAGCAAACATTAGGTTAGATGCAGTGGATGATGTCAGGGTGATTCAGAGAACTATTTCTCATTGACTTTGCTTACAGATCTGTCAATACACATGTCACCTTCTTCTGGGTAAACTATCCTATTGTTTGTTTCTAGACTGAGACCTTCTTGAGGGCTGAGACCTTGCCATTGCCTAAGTATTCCTGGAACAGACACATAAGTGGATATTCAATAAATGCTTTCTGACTTTCCTCCATTCCTCTGAAAATTAGGCCCCTAAACCTCATTCCCAGATGGTGCAGTGGTAAAGAATCCAGCTGCCAAATCAAATGTGGGTTTGACTGGGTTGGGAAGTTCCCCTGCAGGAGGCAATGGCAACCCACTCCAGTATTCTTGCCTGGAGAATTCCATGCACAGAGGAGCCTGGCAGCCTACAGTCCATGGGATCCCAAAGAGTTGGATGTGACTGAAACACATTTCAGCTTCAGCAAACACATCACACTGCTTGTTCTGATGCTGACATTGTATGTGGGCTTACAAGCTCTTGGTCCACATAGACCACTGCAAGACTGTTTCATTCATTATTTCATTTAAAATACTCAAGAAGGCTGAGAGGTAGACACTGTTTTGTCCAGATTTTAGATCAGAAAACAGAGAGAGATATGATATTCAAAATAGTGGAAATCACAGATGTGCTCTAATTGTGTTTGTGATTTTTAAAAATAGGGATCCTAGCTCCTGGTTTCCCACCATTTTATAATTTTGTACCTGAGTTTTTGATCCTGATGTAGAAAACTATAGCTTATTATTATGAAATTATATCCAGTTAATTTTGGCCTATACTTCTAGCCTGTTGAGTCCTTCTGGATTCTTAATATGGTTATTTATCATTTTAGCTATTCCTTTCAGTTTGTGTACTTGTTACTAATATGCTAAGCATATTCTTTCATATAATTTATTGATGAGAAATGTTGGTAGTCAAAGATGGAAAGCTGTGTCATCTGTGATAAACTTTGCTCCAGGATGACATCCATCCACTCATCAATGTTTCTTGGGTATATTTGTTCAACTATTCTATCATGTAGTCCACATTTTTCCATTTTGACCATAAAGATAACATGAAAAGCTTTGCAAATTAAAATGTAGTTTGTTTTAAATCAGATGTTTTTCTACATGAGTTGAATTGTTTCCTATATAGTAAGCATACAACAATTAGCTTTTAATTTGTTATTCCAGAGGCTATGGTTTGGTTCATACTTTAGTTTAATGTATGGATAAATGAAAAAGCTTTATGTGCACATGTAAGTTTTATCATCTATTTCTCCCTCATGATATTTTCCCCCTCTTTTCTTCCTCCAATATTTCCATGTACTACCTGTTTAAAATTTGCGGGAAAGTGTATTTAAAAGAAAAATGAAAGATGATGCAAAATAATAAATTTTCCCAACAGAAACATTCTTTAATGCATACATGCAAAACTTTAACACCTGATTTAAAAATGTATGAAGAAACTCTTGTCATGTGGAGGATGTTACTTAGGAGCTGAATTACAGGATTTGTCTGTCTTTCTTTTTTTTCTTGCCTTGGGCAATCTAGTCTAATTACAAAACTTGCCTTTCATTCTGTTTAGTGTTTCTCAGCTATGCATAAAAAAAGTTAATCAAAAAATAAGATGAAAAACTGTGATGGCTAATCGAAGTCCCATAGATTTCTCTGCTGTTGGCTAGCTTGTCTTTGAGAATGAACTCCAAAATGCTACCTTTAATGCATCACTAGATGTACTGTGACTTTTGGTTTCTTCTCATTTTAAGGAAAGAGAAAAGATTCCTTTAATTTTAGGATTTGTTTCAAAATCAGAAAATGACAAGAAAAACATGGCTTTTCCTATCTTCCTTTGTCCCATCTTCATTTATACCTTATCTATAATTGTTGGGCGGAGAAGGCAATGGCATCCCACTCCAGTACTCTTGCCTGGAAACTCCCATGGACGGAGGAGCCTGGTAGGCTGCAGTCCATGGGGTCGCTGAGTCAGACACGACTGAGTGACTTCACTTTCACTTTTCACTTTCATGCATTTGAGAGGTTTGTAGCCATAAAAGACACTAGACCAACAATCTCAAAGATGGGTAATGTATCTGATTAGAGCAGATAGAGAAAAGCAATTTACACCCCTTGTTCTCTAGTGTGTTTTGTAGGAAAGAAAAATACCTCTTTTTCCTTCTACCTATTTTAGGTTCATTGGCTGGGGCCCTGTAAATGAGACTGACAAGACAGATTAGTAAGAGAAAAATGTGCAGGTTCTTTAGTATGTTACTGTTTAGTTGCTTAGTCATGTCAGACTCTTCTGTGACCCATGGACTGTAGCTTGCCAGGCTCCTCTGTGGATGGGATTTCCTAGGCAAACATTCTGGAGTGGGTTGCCATTTCCTTCTCCAGGGGATCTTCCTGACCCAGGGACTGAACCCATGTCTCCTGCATTGGCAGGCGGATTCTTTACCACTGAGTCACCAGGGAAGGCCTATATTAGCATGCAGATCATGAATTCACATAGAACAGTGATGAGTAACTCAAAAGAGTGGCAAGTACATGGGCTTATACAGCATCTTCATAAAAGAACAAGACATTTTTAGAGAAGTGATAACATATGGTTAGAAGGACTTTGAGTTTCTAGGGTGGCAGATTGAAGGGGAATTAATAGAAGATAAGGCTAGTTAGTGAAGTTTGTTATGTGGATTCCTCTGATGCTTTTTCTGGGCTGACAAGGGTTCTTTGGTAAAGTCTGTTCTTCTGGTAGAAAGGGGAGAGGAGACACTAACATATTTACATCAGGTTTTAGGCAAACAGGGGCAGGCAGAGAGCTCTTCTAATATCTGTTTCTTCTAAACTGCTTTCTGCTCAAAATGGCTCTCATGCCACAGAGATATATTTTGGGGTGACATGTTCTGCTACACTTCATTTTAGAAGGACGCTGGATTAAAAGGATGTTGATTCTTGGCCTATCCCTTATCTGGCTCTCTTGTCTAGAGTATAGCCCTAAATGTTTACCACTAGAGCCAGTGGTTGTGCAGGTTTTCCTCAAGGGCTAAGATGTCATCTCAGTTCATTTCAAATACTCTCCATCACAAAACTACTGCAAACCAAGAACAATCTGATAAAGTCAGTGCCTTTAATAAGTAGCATTACTTAAACCTGGTAAAGTCTTAGACCCGTCTCTCTGTTGTTTGGGAAGCAAAAGAAAAGGTATAGGAGAGGGGTGGGAGATTGCTGAGAATATTTGAGAGTCTTGTTACTGTTTTCTTTGTAATTATTATTATTTTTTTGTTTGGAGTATAATTGCTTTACAATGTTTTGTTAGTGTCTATTGTACAACTACACGAATCAACTATTTGTATTCATATATCCTCCCCCCACCCCTCTAGGTCATCACGGAACAGCAAGCTGAGCTCCCTATGCTACACAGCAGCTACCGACTAGTTATCTGTTTCGCGCGTGGTGGTGTATGTATGCCAATGCTACTCTCTCAATTTGTCCTCTCTCCTTCCTCTGCTGTGTCCACAAGTCTGTTTTCTATGTTTGTATCTCTCTTCCTGTCCTGCAAACAGGTTCATCAGTACCATTTTTCTAGATGTCATATCTGATACTGTTTTGAAGGGTTGGTGGCAGTGGTGATGGACAAAAACAGCATGTTATAATGCAAGTTTGTGGCATTTTTAGCTGAGCTTGTCACACAAAAGATTTTTGGATGGTGTGTATCCAATGATCCTATGGCCTTAATAACCCTGCGATTCTCAGTTTGAAGTGAGTGCTGTTGAGAAGCAACATATGCTTCTTCCCCTCCATGCAGAGAAACGAAATTTGGAAAGATTCACTGAAAGAGAAAACATAGTTTCCTATGGCAGTTTATCTCCAAGAATGAACAATTTCCTGGGATCGTGATAATGGTTGCTAAAACCTCACTGAGAAAGATAATTCCAACACCCAAATTTGGGCTTAGATCATGTTGCGGCTGGCTCAGTAGAGTGGCAAGGGACCATCCGTCTGCTTTGGAGAAAAGTATCATACTTGGGAATTGTGTGGATGTAGCCTCCCTTAACTGGTATTGGATATGATGAAAGAGTCCTAGGGTCTTTCAGAGGGAGTATACCATTCACATTACACAGCACTGTGTAACTCTCATGAATTTTTTTTCTTTTTCTTTTTAATGCTATTTAAACTTCCTTTCATGTTAGAGTCTGTTGAGGAGGTTTGTGAATGCTTTATAAATAACAGCCATGTGACCAAAGTCATGTGCATTTAGGTTTTTTGTAAACATTGAAGGCCAGCTGTGAACACTTCGAGGCACTAAAACCCTTCTGTTTTAATTTCCTGCCTGAGACAACTTTGGTATTCCAAGATTTAGCCAGCCACGGATTCAACAACTGAGAAGCCAGTTTTCCAGAAATTCTAGCTTTGATTTGATTATTTCAAGGAATATCAATAATCAGAAATATCAGGTCTTAGAGAAGAACCATGGGGAAGGCAATGGCACCCCACCCCAGTACTCTTGCCTGGAAAATCCAATGGACGGAGTAGCCTGGTGGGCTGCAGTCCATGGGGTCGCTAACAGTCAGACAGACTGAGTGACTTCACTTTCACTTTTCTCTTTCGTGCATTGGAGAAGGAAATGGCAACCCACTCCAGTATTCTTGCCTGGAGAATCCCAGGGATGGGGGAGCCTGGTGGGCTGCCCTCTATGGGGTCACACAGAGTCGGACACAACTGAAGTGACTTAGCAGCAGCAGCAGAGAAGAACCAACGGCACAGAGTACAGTGTGGAGCTGTTGCACATGACTAAGTGGGTGAATCTGTGAATTCAGAATTAGTGAGTTGCCCAGGACTCCAGTAAGTTCTCTTGCTTTATTATTGTAAATTTTTGGACATATCATAGGATATGCTATGTTACAAATAGGATCATGCTATGTTACAAATCAACAGTTAAGTATTTGAAAAGATCACTGCCTCAGGAAGTCAGGAGACCTGAGTATTAGTCCCAGGAAATAATTATTAATTATAATCTTCATTTGTGAGCAATTATTATCTTACTACATGTGGGGCATCTTTTCTAGCCTATACAATAATTTAGTCTGGAAGATATTATACCATATTCAATTTGAAGAAAGAATTGCAGACAGATTAAATGACTTTCCCAAGGTCACTAAGTTAGTAAAGACAGAGTTAAAATTCAGACTCAAGAGTGTTCCCTGAGGCTGTGTCTCTGCTGAATGCTCCATATTCTTTCCTTTGTCTTTCCTTTGTCTGAAAGCTCTACGTTCTTTCCTTGCATCTTTGTCTTCCCTTCAGCTGTTTCTTTTTTGGAATGAATACTCTTCTTGCTCATCCCAGTCTGTGTGACTTTTCTTTTGAAAGCTCATTCTTTAGGCCCGACTCCAGTCTAGTATTTTTAGGAAGACCTCCAGGGACATTGCCATCCATCGGTCTCTCCAAAGTGTAACCTCTTGGCCCTTCCTACCATGCTGCTCACTTGGCACCTGCTCATATTTCTCACGCAATCCTCATGGCTTTTGTTATCTCCCATCTCTTGTGAGTCACATGTCAGTGTGATGCTTCTCCCTCTCTTCTCTGTCTCTCATTTATAAATTTGGAAGATACTGGGAAACAAAGCACAGGAAAAATACCAGGTATTCTACTACCTCGAATTAGCAAAATCTACCATTTAAAAATACTGGCTTCAAATTCTCTTCTGTAAATAAAGAAATAGCACCTGACCAATCAAACTGATGTTTACATTATACATTTGCCAATCCTATTCACCTCCTCCCTCTCCAGCTGCTGCTGCTGCTAAGTCGCTTCAGTCGTGTCTGACTCTGTGTGACTCCAGAGATGGCAGCCCACCAGGCTCCCCCGTCCCTGGGATTCTTCAGGCAAGAACACTGGAGTGGGTTGCCATTTCCTTCTCCAATGCATGAGAGTGAAAAGTGAAAGGGAAGTCGCTCAGTCTTGTCCGACTCTGTGCGACCCCATGGACTGCAGCCTACCAGGCTCCTCCATCCATGGGATTTTCCAGGCAAGAGTACTGGAGTGGGGTGCCATTGCCTTCTCTTTCCCTTTCCAGAGGTAACCACTAATCTGAATTGGGTACCTAATCTCTAAGTCTATGTCACGCGAGTGTATGTTCCTCAGTTCTTTGTCTCATCACAACAAAGATTTGGAGTGACGGACATTAAAGCCCCTCGGCATGTCACAGCTCTGAGGTCTTGGACAGACCGTGTTATAGCTCTCAGGTCTCGAATGTAGCATGTTGTAGCTCTTAGACAAATCAGTGTCACAGCTCTATTTTATTTAAAAGATAGCAGGAAAATCCATCTTCGAGGAGTGAGGGCACATCGATCCAAAGACACGAGGAGAGAAGCGCCCCAGCACGCGGGAGAGAGAGAGAGAGAGCTAGGTTTGGCTCCTCTATTTATATGTTTATCTCTCCCTGGGCCTGTCCTATGTAAATTGGGCCAGCCAGGAGTGTTGTTTTACCTGAGGTCCTCACTCTGGTCCTGGGACCTTCTTTTGTTCTATTTTCGCAGGCTTTTCCCTTCCTTGTCTTTTAGCCACTGCCATTTTGGGCTCCTTTTCCCTATTCTACTTACCTAACAGTCTAGATTTTTTATTTTTGTTACATATTCTTATATTTGTGAACAATATATAATACTATTTTGTAATATTTTGGTAAGAGATATTTTTGTAATATTTAGTGTAATTACTGCATGAGTGTGTGCTTGGTCATGTCTGACTCTTTGTGACCCCATGAACTGGAGCCCACAGGTCTCCTCTGTCCATGGGATTCTAGGCAAGAATACTGAAGTAGGTTGCCATTTTCTCCTTTAGGGGATATTCTTGACCCAGAGATCAAATCCACATCTCCTGTGCTCCTGCGCTGGCAGGCAGATTCTTTTACCACTGAGCCACCTGGGAAGCCCAATGAATGCATATGTCTTTTGAAAATCTGTGTTTTTAACTCAATATTTTTAAAAAACTGTCACATTAACACATTTAAATCTAGTTTATTCATTTGAATTGTAGCATTCCATTTAATAATCCTAAATGTCTTATTTATCTAGTCCTCTTTTTACAGACACTAGCGTTCTGATGATTAAGTTACAAAAGTTAGAAAACTTTTTTAGTGGATTGGTTTTTCCTTTTCTATTAGACAGTTCTCTGACTAAAAGACTGTGGATTATGCTTCTTAGTGTTTAGTACTGTAACTACAATTCAATAGACATTCAAATGAATGAATTTTGATGAAAATATCTGAGTTAACTGAAGGTATTCAACTTTGAGAAGTACTTAGAAATGAGTTTAAATGTACTTGGCAAGTTAATGCTGACTTACGACTGGACAGCAAAAATTTTATATCCAGTTCTTACTAGGTCATCTCTGTGATGATCTTGAACAAATCTAATTGCCCTTGAATATTTGACCTTTAATGTGTCAACATAACCATTTTGTCAGCCTGGCTTCATGGAGATATGGCAACTGTGCTTGACAGAGATAATAATTTTCTTTAGAAATGTTAAAGGCCATGGTCTCCTTCTTTAGTCTTGTATCTTCTCTTCTGACCCATTGCTTTCTGAATGTTGTCTAGATGGATCACATCCAACAATTGGGAGAGAGGTGTGAGGTCAGGAGGTAGGGATTGTTGTAAAGAAGGAATGAATTTGTGCCTGTGATATCTTAGAACAGTGTCTGCCACATTGTTAGGCTTAAATAGCTGTTACAGCAGAAGGGTGAGGTAGTTATTCTATAGGCTTTATCTTAAGTCACTCAACATGGGTACAGAAATCTTCATGTTTCTTCAGTCCAAGATTATACTTTATTCTGAGGATTCTGATTGGTTACGGTCAAGGGCCTCCACAACAGGAAGACGTGAACTCCAGAGACCCTCTATCCATCAGGGGCATCAAATGATCAAGAAGAGGCAGCAAGATTGAGCATTGATTGCACAATTAGAATGAAACTGTATTAAGCTTATTATTCCATGTGTAGCTTCCCAAGATGTTGGTTGTAACCTGATTGCTATAGGAACAGTCCTACCTATTCATTCGACCAGTGATCTATTGATTTATCATGCATTTAATAAGTTCTTGAAATACATCAATGAACAAACAGAAAAAGATTCCTACTTTTCTGTGGTCTGCATTCTAGCATGGCAAGACAGAAAATAAGTACAAATCTATTAGGTAAATTATATAGAACATTGGAAGGTGATAACTGCTGTGGAAAAAGAAAAGATAGATCAGGTAAGGGGGATCAGGAATGCTTGATCAAGTAGTATGGTCAAGGGAGGATTCATTGAACAGGTGAGAACTCAGCAAAGACTTAAAGGAGGTGAGGGGACTGACCATGCATACCTGCAGGCAGAAGAAGAACCAGCACCAAGCCTATACCTGTCATGCTTGAGGTAAGAAGGCTTGTGTGACGGCCGTGGAGTGAGCAAGGGAGAAGGTTGTAGGAGATGAATTCAGAGCAGTGATGGGGAGCCAGACCATTTTAGGCCTGCCAGCCATTGTGAAAACTTTAGTGATCTAATGAAGAGCTTGAGTTAGTGTTCCAAAAGGCCACTCTGACTTCCCTACTGAGAACAGATTCGAAGTGGCAAGGACAGAAGTAGGGAGAGCTGTTAGAAAGTTACTGCAATTCCAGGTCAGAGATGGCCATAGCGACAAGAAGTGGTTCAATTCAGACATATTTTTATTCTAGAGCTAATATCCTAGAGTAACAGTCCTCAACATTTTTGGGACCAGGGACTGGTTTTGTGGAAGGCACTTTTTCCACAAACTGGGGAGAAGTGATGGTTTGGGGATGATTCAAACACACTGCATTTATTGTGCACTTTATTTCTGTTATTATTACATCAGCTCCACCTCAGATCGTCAGGCATTAAATCCCAAGGTTGGAGACCCTTGTCCTAGAGGATTAGAAGTAGGGTGTGAGAGAAATAAAGAGCCCAAGAGTGCCCCAAAGACTTTTTTTTTTTTTTTTTTAAACAGATGTAGCTTCTAAAAGCTGAAATGGTTGGATTAGGTTTGGATAAGAGCATTAGAGATTTTTTTTCTTAGAGGTCTATTGGCCATCTGGAGATACAAGTTTCGAGTTCAGGAAACAGGTCTTGGCTGAAGATACAAATTTATTCTTTTTTTTTTGGCATATAGATGGAATTTAGAGCTATGAAATTGTATAAGATGACCAGAGGAGTGAGTGCTCCAAGAAAAGAGGACCAATAGCTCAATGTTAGAGAGGCTCAACATTAGGGGGTCTGGTGAAGGAAAAAAAACGACACTGACCGAGGCTGATGAGTGATTTAAGAGGAGACATGGGTGAGTCGTGGATGCTTTGTGGAGAAAGTGTTAAGCAGAGTGATAAAACATATCAGTGCTAATGACTGGCCAAGTAAGATGGGGAGTGACAGTTTCCTGAGGTTTACCTCTGTGAAAGTCATTCGCTGAGCTTGGTGAGAGCAGTCTGTAGGGGTGAAAGCCTGCTTGGAGTGGGTAAAGGGAGTACACTGGAGACAGCAGGTAGACTGGGGGTCAAAGCTAGTGGTGGTCTTACACGGAATTTGATACCTTTCTTCTTAAGTACTCCTTTGTTGGCCCAATAATGTACTCAAAGTACCAAAGTTAGAATTGCCTTACTTCCCTTTAGGAGTAGCTCTGTATTCAACCACTGAAAATGTAAATATCCTGAAATTGGTATCTCAGAATTATTAAATATTGTGGTATGCACCTGTCTGTTGGCACTGAATTCCTGCAGTGACAATGAAATTGTAGAATTTCAGAACTTGAAAGGATCTTAGATGTAGCATGGTCCAACTCTATCAACAAAAGTTTTAATATATATAGGGGAAGCGACTTGCTCAAGGTCCCATACTTCACAGATGACAGAGCTGAGGCTAGAATCTAGGGCTTCTGTTCTAGTGCCTTTTCAATTGCATAATATTTTCTCTTGGATTTGATTCAACATGAATGCAGGACAAGAAGATACTTGAGGAGGTGCTATGCCTGTTAAGTGAAAGAAAGGAAGAGTGAATGAGCTAATAGATGAGCAAAGACAAGACAATGTTTGAAATGTATGGGAAAACCTGCTGAGAATCCAACAGGCTGATGATTGGAGATTTGCTCTCAGGTGCAAGAGGGGATAGTCAGGGTGAGAAATTATGAAAACTGAAGGAGAAATAAATGAGAATTGCAGATTGCATTGTGAGTAGTTTTTAACTTGAAAGCATCAGTGATGTTTAAAAATTGTTGTAAAAGTAAGTGCAAACTGTTAGTGAAGGTTAATGGAAGGGACTGAAGGGAGAAGCTTTTTGCTAATGAGAGCTGGAATGATGACATTTTTTAATATCCTTGCTGACAACTACTGAGTTGGTGGGAGTAGGTTTACAATTCCCTGAAAATAACCAGATATAAGAGGTTTCAACTTGCTGGAACTCTTATTATATGCTTGAGTGACTCTTGGAACAAAAGAAAACTGTGTATGATTGTTTAGCAAAGTATAGGATAAACAAAGCATATGTTTTCTAACATCTACTGACTATGTAATCTGATAGTCTTGTTATATTGGTCTCTGCTCATTTTAAGGTTATGTGAGGAAGATGGCTTTAGTGGTTCAGTACATAAATAAATGATGTTAAGACTCCACTTTAACTTATGCCCCTCCATTTTTCGTGTGTATTTGCTGTTTTTCTTTCAGGAAGGAAAATGCACATTACTTGTTCTCCTGGAAACCTTCCATGTCCTTTTAAAATGCTTTCCCTTTCTCTTTTGAAAGATCCCCCTCGCACTGCATAAATAGAAATGTCCTTGAAATTCATTTGATTTCATGGATGGTAGCGTACTCATTTCAAATATCTTTGGGAGAACCAGATAAAATAGCTACACTAGCCTGCATTGCCTGATTTAGTGCTAGGGACTGTGGAGAACTGGATGGCTGGGCGAAACTGTAATGGGAATCTCAAGTTAGTTTTCACTTTAAGTTCAGCACCTTGAATCCAGTGGAGTTGAGGGTAGTCAAAAGTTATTACTATCTGATTTGACTGTTCACAGTTCCAAGTGAAATAAGTGAGTTGTGCTTCTGTTTTGCTGGTAGTAAGGAAAATGTTTCTATCACCTTGGTGCTAAATGGCAGTTCTTGAGCAGTGTCATCAGAGAACTGGCTGGAAAAGGTGACTTGTTCTTTCTTTTTTGCAGCCATTACTTTGTCAGGGAGAAGGCATATTGGTGAAGCAGTTGGGGCAATCTTACACTTCTGTTTATCAGACTGCATCTATCCTTGGGAGAAAAAGAAGCCATCCATTTCCAATGCTGTCAATCTGGTAACCCCAGCCACCACTGAAAGCCACTTCAATTTATTTCTTTGCTTTTTTACACTTTGCAGAGAGTTTATTGTAAAGATATATTAACCAGTAAGATGCCTTTACGATAAATTGCACTCTGCTTTTTGGGAAGAGATGGCAACTTTTGTAAAGGTGCCAAGGTTTTTTTTAAATTATGATTTATTTATTTGGCCACTCTGGGTCTTTGCTGCTGTGCATGAGCTTTCCCTAATTGCAGTATATGGGGTTCTCATTGCGGTAGTTTCTCTTGTGGTGCATGGGCTCTAGAGCATGGCTTCAATAGTTGTGGCACACAGGCTTAGCTGCACTGTGGCATCTTCCTGGACTAGGGCTTGAACCCATGTCTCCTGCACTGGAAGGCAGGTTCTCCATCACTGGACACTGGGGAAGCCTGCCAGGGGTGTTTAAAAAGGAGAAAGTTTGGGAGTTCGTGTAAAAAAATAAATAAATACAAAAAAATTAAAAAAAAAAACACTGAGTGAAGCATCATTGTCTGGATCTCCATCATTCTTTTTATTTCTGTTCGTATGAAGTTTTCATCTTGTATTTACTCTCCTTCTGACCAGCTTCCTTCCTTTCATATCTAGCTTTGTTTCTACTTATTCACTCTTTGTTTGCTTTAGAAAAATATTTACCTATTAATTTGGCTGCTTTGGGTCTTAGCTGCAGCACGCGCAATCTTTGTTGCATCATGTGACTCTTTCATTGCAGTGAACAGACTCTCTAGTTGTGGCGCTCGGGCTCAGTGGTTGTGGCACTAAGGCTTAGCTGCTTTCATTGCATGTGATTTTTATTTCCCTGATCAGGGATCCAACCCATGTTCCCTGCATTGCAAAGTGGAATCTTAACCACTGGACCACCTGGAAAGTCCCTTGTTTTACTTAAACATTTTTTGTTTTATTTCTGCTCCCCTGATTTTTCCCACCTACAAAGAAGAAGCAGACATTCATATAATAATATTGGATCTTTCCCTCTGTGTTCCATCATAAGCCGGGTGGGCTAGCATTCCCAGTGCAAGGATGTAACCCTTGATCTTACTAGCTAGGATTAGTTGATTTCCCATGGTTTCAAGCTGTTTACATAGAGTTCCAAGGGAAACTGAGTAGGGCCAGTTTCTCTTGGCAACCAACCTTAAGCTTGAGGCCAAGAGGAAAATGACAACGTTTAGTCCTTTTTTCTCTGCAAACACAGAAATCATTCACATTAAGTCTTATAACTTAAGTTTAAGTAAGCCCTTGACAATGATTCTAGGCACAGACGATATTTTGAGGTCTGACTGAGCCATATCTCCAGCCTAGAGTATTACTAGTGTGGGAAATTCATGGATGAGAACCACCGAGAAAGTATGACTGTTCCTTAAGAACTATGGATAATGTGGTCAATAACCAATTTCTCCCTTTGCCAAGTGGAACAATGTAAAATTATAAAAATAAGGGCTTGTGTGCTTTGGCGAACACTTTTGAGTCTGCTACTTTAAAAATGATGGATATTTAAAAATGGCACAAATATATTTAGGTGACTTTAACAGTTGAATGCTGAGCAGTAATTATATATCAAGCTTGGAATCACCAAACAGAAATACAGTCTTGTCTCTCGTTTGTGTAGTCAGGTTTACTTGAAATTCTAAAAGCATTTTACAGATGATTGGGAAATGGCTATATGTTTTACATAAGAGAACCCTAAAATGGGCCATATTCAGACTTACTTAGCTTGATTTATTTTATTTATCTAAATGTTTATTTAGATTTTATTTTGGTTCTTAGAAAAGTTCTGAAGAATTTTGTTTCTGCTATTAATTATTGCTTTCTTGTGTCATTGAATACACTTACTAAACTTAGAAACTAAGGGCCACATAACATGGTTGTGACATTAAAATCCATTCACTGTTTCATCCCTTGGGACTCCAAAGCACCATCTGGCAGAGATTAGTTTCTTTAATGCCCCCTGAATGAGTCTCAACCCTAGGATTAATGCCCCTGCATGGAAAGTTTTTAAACTTTGCTCCAACATTGACATCTTCTGGGCTATGGGCTTCCATTTAATATTTGCTTTCTCTAGTTGCTCCAAAATTTTTATCCCCTATATTAATATTTGCAATCATTAAGCTCTCATTTCAAAGATTATTGCCCCTAGCCCAACTTAATCTACTTTTTTTAAAATGAGTAATTACAGCATTTCATTACCTTTTCATTTTAATAATCTTCATTACCCCTACCATAGTTTGGTCTCAGGTCAAACAACAGGGAGGGAACACAGCCCTGACAATTAACAGAAAATTGGATTAAAGAGATACTGAGCATGGCCCCACTCATCAGAACAAGACCCAGTTTCCCCCACAGTCAGTCTCTCCCATCAGGAAGCGTCCATAAGCCTCTTATCCTTATCCATCGGAGGTTCAGAAAAAATGAAAACCACAATCACAGAAAACTAATCAAACTGAACACATGGACCGTAGCCTTGACTAACTCAATGAAACTATGAGCCATGCCATATAGGGCCACCCAAAATGGACAGGACATAGTGGAGAGTTCTGACAAAATGTGGCTCACTGGAGAAGGGAATGCCAAACCACTTCAGTATATTTGACTTGAGAACCCCATGAACAGATGAAAAGGCAAAAAGATAGGACACTGAAAGATGAACTCCCCAGGTCGGTAACTGCCCAATATGCTACTGGAGACGGGTGGAAAAATGGTTCCAGAAAGAATGAAGAGATGGAGCCAAAGGGAAAACAATGCCCAGTTGTGGATGTGACTGGTGATAGAAGTAAAGTCCAATGCTATAAAGAACAATATTGCATAGGAACCTGGAATGTTAGGTCCATGAATCAAGGAAAATTGGAAGTGGTCGAACAGGAGATGGTAAGAGTGAACATTGACAGTTTAGGAATCAGTGAATTAAAATGGACTGGAATGGGAGAATTTAATTCAGATGACCATTATATCTACTACTGTGGGCAGGAATCCCTTAGAAGAAATGGAGTAGCCATCATAGTCAACAAAAAAGTCTGAAATGCAGTACTTGGGTGCAATCTCAAAAACGACAGAATGATTTCTGTTCGTTTCCAAGGCAAACTGTTCAATATTATGGTAATCCAAGTCTATGCCCCAACCAATAATGCTGAAGAAGCTGAAGTTGAATGGTTCTGTGAAGATCTACAAGACCTTCTAGAACTATCACGTCAAAATGATGTCCTTTTCATTATAGGGGACTGGAGTGCAAAAGTAGGAAGTCAAGACACACCTGGAGTAACAGGCAAATTTGGCCTTGGAGTACAAAATGAAATGGGGTGAAGGCTAGCAGCATTTTGCCAAGAGAACGCACTGGTCATAGCAAACACCCTCTTCCAACAACACAAGAGAAGACTCTACACATGGACATCACCAGATGGTCAATACTGAAATCAGATTGATTATATTCTTTACAGTCAAAGATGGAGAAGCTCCATTCAATCAGCAAAAATAAGACAGGGAACTGACTGTGTCTCAGATCATGAACTCCTTACTGCCAAATTCAGACTTAAATTGAAGAAAGTAGGGGAAACCAGTAGGTCATTCAGGTATGACCTAAATCGAATCCCTTATGATCATACAGTGGAAGTGACAAATAGAGTCAAGGGATTAATTCTGATAGATAGAATGCCTGAAGAACTATGGACAGAGGTTTGTGACAATGTACAGGAGAGAGGGATCAAGACCATCCCCAAGAAAAAGAAATGCAAAAAGGCAAAATGGTTGTCTGAAGAAGACTTACAAATAGCTGAGGAAAGAAGAGAAGTGAAAGGCAAAGGAGGAAAGGAAAGATATACCCATTTGAATGCAGAGTTCCAAAGAAAAACAAAAAGAGACATGAAAGACTTCATCAGTGATCAATGCAAAGAAATAGAGGAGAGAACTGGAAATACTAGAGATCTCTTCAAGAAAATTAGAGATACTAAGGGATATTTAAGAGTATCTCTTAATACTATATAGATAACACGTGGCTCAGAGGTTAAAGCATCTGCCTGCAATGTGGGAGACCTGGGTTCAATCCCTGGGTCTGGAAGATTCCCTGGAGAAGGAAATGGCAATCCACTCCAGTATTTTGCCTGGAGAATCCCATGGACAGAAGAGCCTGGTGGGCTACAGTCCATGGGGTTGCAAAGAGTTGTGCACAACTGAGTGACTTCACTTCATTTTCACTTAATACTATATGTATTATCTCTTATATACTAAGGATATTTCATGCAAAGATGGCCACAATAAAGGACAAAAATGGTATGGACCTAACAGAAGCAGAAGATATTAAGAAGAGATGGCGACAATATACAGAAAAACTATACAAAAAAGATCTTCACGACCCAGATAACCATGATGGTGTGATCACTCATCTATAGCCAGACATCCTGGAATGTGAAGTCAAGTGGGCCTTAAGAAGCATCACTAGGAACAAAGCTAGTGGAGGTGATGGAATTCCAGTTGAGCTATTTCAAATTTGAAAAAATGATGCTGTGAAAGTGCTGCACTCAATATGCCAGCAAATTGGGAAAACTCAGCAGTGGCCACAGGACTGGAAAATGTCAGTTTTCATTCCAATCCCAAAGAAAGGCAATGCCAAAGAGTGTTCAAACTACCACACAATTGCACTCAACTCACACTCTGGCAAAGTAATGCTCAAAATTCTTCAAGCCAGGCTTCAACAGTATGTGAACCAAGAACTTACAGATGTTCCAGCTGGGTTTAGAAAAGGCAACCAGAGATGAAATTGTCAACATCTGTTGGATCATCAAAAAAGCAAAAGCATTCCAGAGAGACATCTACTTTTGCTTTATTGACTATGCCAAAGCCTTTGACTGTGTGGATCACAAGAAACTGTGGAAAATTCTTCAAGAGATGGGAACACTAGACCACCTGACCTGCCTCTTGAGAAATGCAGGTCAAGAAACGACAGTTAGAACCAGACATGGAACCATGGACTGGTTTCAGATCGGGAAAGGAGTAAGTACATCAAGGCTGTGAATTGTCACCCTGTTTATTTAACTTCTATGCAGAGTACATCATGCGAAATGCCAGGCTGGATGAACCACAAACTGGAATCAAGATTGCAGGGAGAAACATCAATAACCTCAGATACGCAGATGATAGCATCCTTATGGCAGAAAACAAAGAGGAACCGAAGAGCCTCTTGATGAAAGTGAAAGAGGAAAGTGAAAAAGCTGGCTTAAAACTCAACATTCAAATAAGAAAGGTCATGGCATCTGGTCCCATCACTTCATGGCAAACAGATGGGGAAACAATGGAAACAGTGACAGACTATTTTCTTGGGCTCCAAAATCACTACAGATGGTGATTACAGCCAAGAAATTAAAAGATGCTTACTCCTTGGAAGAAAAGCTATGAACAACCTAGATAGCATATTAGAAAGCAGAGACATTCCTTTGCTGACAAAAGTCCGTCTAGTCAAAGCTATGGATTTTTCTTGTAGTCATGTATGGATATGAGAGTTGGACTATATAGAAAGGTGAGTGCTGAAGAATTGATGCTTTTGAACTGTGGTGTTGGAGAAGACTCTTGAGAGTCCCTTGGACTGCAAGGAGATCCAACCAGTAAATCCTAAAGGAAATCAGTCCTGAATATTCATTGGATGGACTGATGCTGAAGCTGAAACTCCCATACTTTGGCCACATGATGTGAATTGCCTCATTGGAAAAGATCTTGATGCTGGGAAAGATTGAAGGCAGGAGGAAAAAGGGNAGTCCCTTGGACTGCAAGGAGATCCAACCAGTAAATCCTAAAGGAAATCAGTCCTGAATATTCATTGGATGGACTGATGCTGAAGCTGAAACTCCCATACTTTGGCCACATGATGTGAATTGCCTCATTGGAAAAGATCTTGATGCTGGGAAAGATTGAAGGCAGGAGGAAAAAGGGATGACAGAAGATGAAATGGTTGGATGAAATGCATTACTGACTCAATGGACATGAGTTTGAGCAAGCTCCAGGAGTTGGTGATTGAAGGGAAGCCTGGTGTGCTGCAGCCCATGGGGTTGCAAAGAGTTGTACATGACTGAGTGACTGCACTGAACTGAACTGGACTATGCTGTACTTAGTTGCTTCAGCCGTGTCTGACTGTCTGTGATCCCATGGATTGCAGTTTGCCAGGCTCCTCTGTCCATGGGGATTCTCTAGGCAAGAATTCTGGAGTGGGTCACCATGCCCTCCTCCAGGGGATCTTCCCAACCCAGTGATCCAACCCAGGTCTCCCGCATTGTAGGCAGATTCCCCACCAGCTGAGCCACCAGGGGAGTCCAACCATTAAATAAAATCACACATATCCTTACATTTGTACTGAATAGTCTATGCCGTCTATGATAAAAACAAAACAAAACAAAAACTCTCAGGTGCCAAAATGATATCATGTGAAATATTTGTCAGACACTCTACTTCATACTCAGCCTACCATAGTTCTGATTGCATGTTAATTTGTTCAGAGAACATTTAGTAAATCAGGGAATAAACTGGCCATCATTTTTTAAAGCAAACCTCAGTTCAGAAACATAACTAGGTGCCAAAATACCTTTCTTCTAAATTTCTCCTAATTTTCCTGTAAATGTGACTCTTTTTTTTCTTTCCCCATCCCTTTTTTTGAACTATGATGTTAAGTTTTGACCCGTTATTGTGAGTTGTGTAAGAATTCCAATGAGAAGAATTCAGCATGAGAAGAATGTATTCAACATCTTTTATTCATTTAATGCAATATTTGATGCACTGGATTTAAAAAATTTCAGTGAATAAATGTAAATTCTATCTTAAAAAAATCAAGAAATCAAAGACCATTTTCAGTGTTTCTGCCATGATTTAAGAATTTTAAAAATGCTCATAATAACTTGGTTGGGCTTCCCAGGTAGCACTAGTGGCAAAGAACCTGCCCGCCAATGCAGAAGATGTAAAGTGCTGCGGGTCTGATCCCTAGATTGGAAGATCCCCTGGAGGAAGGCATGGCAACCCACTCAAGTATTCTTGCATGGAGAATCCCCTGGACAGATGAACCTGGCAAGCTATAGTCCATAGTGTCACAAAGAGTTGGGCATGTCTGAAGTGACTTCACACATACACACACATACACATACACAATAGCTTGGTTAGTAGTGCTGAAGTGAGAAAGCAGTAGAGGAAAAGTTCTGAAAGTAACTTTAGTTTGGTGGAAAGAACACAAGCTTTAGAACGTTTTGGGAGAAAGTGAATCATGTTTGGATATCTGTGGTATCAAAGCACTATATTAGGTATTTTATATTAGTGTATCAACCCTCTGATGAAGATGGAATTAATCCTATTTAGTAAAAATTAAACTGAAGCTTGTAGAGGTTAAATTGTTTGCCCAGGTTTGCACAGCTAATAAGTAGCAGGATTGAAATTTAAACCTAAGTTTGATTCCAATTGCTGTTTCGTTGCTAAGTCATGTCTGACTCTTTTGCAACCCCATGGACTATAACCTGCCAGGCTCCTCTCTCCATGGGATTTCCTAGGCAAAAATACTGGTGTGGGTTGCCATTTTCTTCTCCAGGGGATCTTCCCGACCCAGGGGAGATACTCTTCTCAGAAAAATGTGCATACCTGCCATTTCAAGGGGTTGATATGCCACCTAAAAGTTTCTTGGGAGCCCAAGAACCCCTGGTTGGAGAATCCTTGTATTAAATGATTTGGTTTTTCACTTAAATATTCTATATTTCACATTTTTCTGTGATGATTTGAGTGATTGCCATATTGCTAGTAAAAACAGGGTATGAGCTACTTAAGTAGATTTAACTTTTGTAGCTATAAATGACAAAATGTCATCTGATAGTTCTCCCCCTCCACCCCCTGCCCCCCGCTCCTTTTAAGCCTTTCTGAACCCTGTCTGTTCTTTAGAATCACTTGGGGAGTTTTTAAAAATTTCAGTGCCTGGCCACTCCCTAAATCACCTAAATCAGAATCTCTGGGGGTGAATTCCAGATATCAGTTTATTAAAGTTCCTCAGGTGGTTTCTTTGTGCAGCTAGGGTGAAAGTCAGTGCTGTGGTAGGACTAAAACATCTTCAGAAGTTTCAAATAACAGGAATATCAACCACCAGCTGAAAATGAAAGGACATTCCATTCTTTCTCTGCTTTCAAGGGTTTAGTATTGAACACTGTATTTCGAGCTCAGAATAAAGATTTGAAAACTCTTGCCTCCCAATGTGTTGTCCTCTTTGGTAAGCTGGCCAAGTGTTACTAATACTGAATGGCCTTCCTTGTACTGTTTATAGATGTGGGAAGAGCTCTATTAGTACATTCTCTATTCTGCCACAAGCACCCATTAGAAAAAAAGCTGTTTTCAACATAAGAACAATTACCATTGTGATATCCCAAACTGTCTGCAAATTGTTTTATTATAAACTCACTGTTGGTCCCTATTTAACTGGGAAATCATTTGCTCTAAATTTATCTAATTCTCTCTGCATGGCATTGATATTTGCTGGCACTGCCAGACTTGCTTCACTTATAAGAAAAAATTCCATGGAGAACAGGCAATGCTCTCATCTAACTGATTAATAATCTCTAGAGGATCTTTGAAGCCTTCTCACATGTTAACTCTTCCTGCTCTCTTGCTAATTTTGGTTTTTCATTGAACTAAAAAGCACAAACAATGGTTTTCGTGAAATGTAGCAGTAAAATCTTTCTTCATCAGACCAGTTCTCCAGAAAAAGAATGCTCACTGCCAAAGCTTGTAGATAAGAAATGAGATATGTAATGAAATGTTGTTTGTTTTCAAGAGTTTTACAAGTCAATTTGGGTTACTTCATCAGCCAAATTTTATTTCTGTACTGGGCAACTATTACATGTTTTCAATTTGAAAAAAAATGCCCATCTTTGCTTTCCATAGCATCTGCACTATATTCAAACCACTCTCCAATTTAATGCAGACAAAGACTTTCCAAGTCACCTGGTCTGTTTAAGTAATAGGAGTCCATCTAGAATGAACAGAGTCAACCTGTATTATAGTGATTTCTCCCTTTATGGGTATTGCAATTTTCCTAAAAAGTGTTGGTGTTTGAGGATGATATTTTGAACACTGGATTTAACTACCTGAAAACCTATGATACAGAATATTCAGCAGCCATTTGGTAGCCTGAAAGGACCTCTCTTAGTTTTAACTATATGCTTACTGCTACTTTTTAGGATGAGGATATACTTCAGGAAGATATCTTGCTTTACACTCTTTTGTTATTTTCCTTATAAATGCGATTCAAATAGAGAGCTAAGGGAAAAGTCAGATATGAATTCTGAGTCATTAAGGGGAACAATCTGAATGTAAATTTCATTGAAAACTGTAGATCTGAATCATGACTCTTGCTAACACAAATATTGCCCCTGAGAAAAGGGCACCCATTAATAATTACTATTCTAAGCACACAGACGCACCTGAGAAATCTTTGCTTTAGCCATATGTTTAACTACAAAGGGTGATGGCATACGTATGTATGTATAATTATTTCCTACATATGATGCATTTAAAAACTGGCTAAAATTTATGTTGTCTAGTCTTGATAGGAACTAAGAATAATTAAACAAAAGACACATGTACCCCAATGTTCATCGCAGCACTGTTTATAATAGCCAGGACATGGAAACAACCTAGATCATGTCAATGTATGCCAAATCCAATACAGTACTGTAAAGTAAAATAAAGTAAAAAAAAAAAAAAAGAGGCAAACTAGCTTAATACTAGTGACTTGCCAAAGGACTCACTTTTGAATAGGTATCATTCGCCACAAAACACTGGCTACTGTTTGGGCTTTGGTTCCAGCACAGTGCTTAATAGGCTCTTAATATTAGAAGTGGACAGAATAAAATGAATGAATGAAAGTATCTGGAATGTTTATTTGAACATGTGAACCAAATTTTGAATAGATGATCATATGTGCTTTCTTTAAAAATCTGTAAAATTTATATCAAACTTCATACTTTATTAAAAGTTTTCATGATTAAATGATTGCCCCATCTACTCATGCTGCTTTTAATATTGCCTTTTCGTGTAGCTATGACAACCTCTTTGGTATCTATACCTCAGGTCCTTATCTCTCCACAATGGCCACTTCCCTCTGCATCATTCATAATGGAAATCATCTGAAGGCTCAGGCAGTCTTAGGATGGGATAATATTTTTAATGTCTTTTCTGTTATAGGCTGAGTTGCATACCTCTGAAATCCATATGTTGAAATCCTAACCTCTGGTACCTCAGTATGTGGCTGTATTTGGAGTCAGGGTCTTAAAAAAGATGTGTGCTGTATGGATATGCTAAGTAGCTTCCGTCATATCCGACTCTTTGTGATGCTATGGACTGTAGCCCACCAGGCTCCTCTGTCCGTAGGATTCTCCAGGCAAGAACATTGCAGTGGGTTTCCTGGCCCTTTTCCAGAGCATCTTCCCGACCCAGGGGTCGAACCCTCAACTCTTATATCTCCTACATTGGCAGGTGGTTTCTTACCACTTGCGCCACCTGGGAAGTCCATCTTTAAAGAGATAATTAGGTTCAAATGAGATCCATCCTAAAGGAAATAATTTCTGAATATTCATTAGAAGGACTGAAGCTGAAGCTGAAACTCTAATACTTCGGCCACCTAATGTGAAGAACTGACTCATTGGAAAAGACCCTGATGCTGGGAAAGATTGCAGGTGGGTGGAGAAGGGGACAACAGAGGATGAGATGGTTGGATGGCGTCAGTGACTCAATGGACATGAGTTTGATTTAGCTCCGGGAGTTGCTGATGGATAGGGAAGCCTGGCATGCTGCCGTCCATGGGGTCGAAAAGAGTTGGACAAGACTGAGGGACTGAGCTGAACTGAGATCACTAGGGATGGACTCAGATCCAATATAACTAGTATCCTTAAAGGAAGAGGAAATTCAGACACGGACACACACTGATGGAAGACCATGTGAAAACACAGGTCAAAAAATGGACACCTACAAGCTAAGGCAAGAGGTCTCAGAAGAAACCAACCCCTGATCTCGTACTCGCAGCCTCCGGAATTGTGAGAAAATAATTTTATGCCATTTAAGTTATCCAGCTTGTGGTATTTTGTTATGGCAACCTTAGCAAGCTAATACAACTCCCTTAATTTTCTAAATTGTTACTCTTCCTTTCCAAATATCATTAGCCCTGGAAAGCTTGAGATATATCCTAAGCTTCACATTGTATGCAAAGCTTCAAGTTTGTTTGCTTCCTCTGCACCTCTTAGACCACATAAATCTGACCATGTGATTTTTTCCAGACTACCTCCTTCTCTGTTTTTAACAGCTGTGTATTTCCTAGTTTTTGCAACACATCAAATACATCTTTCAGAAAACTTCTATAAATCAAAATGCTATTTATCCTGGTTTTAGCTGTATCATCTGAAGAAGATTTTCCACCTGTGGCATGTACCCGTAGTACCATTTAAAATGCAAGTTGGAGAGAAAACACCAATAAATCTAGATTGTTTCACACTGTGAATATGCATCAGTTCAGTTCAGTTCAGTTGCTCAGTCGTGTCCGACTCTTTGTGACCCCATAAATCGCAGCACACCAGGCCTCCCTGTCCATCACCAACTCCCAGAGTTCACTCAAACTCACATCCATTGAGTCGGTGATGCCATCCAGCCATCACATCTTCTGTTGTCCCCTTCTCCTCCTGCCCCCAGTCCCTCCCAGCATCAGAGTCTTTTCCAATGAGTCAACTCTTCGCATGAGGTCGCCAAAGTACTGGAGCTTCAGCTTTAGCATTATTCCCTTCAAAGAACACCCAGGGCTGATCTCCTTTAGAATGGACTGGTTGGACCTTCTTGGAGTCCGAGGGACTCTCAGGAGTCTTCTCCAATACCACAGTTCAAAAGCATCAATTCTACGGCGCCCAGCTTTCTTCACAGTCCAACTCTCACATCCATACATGACCACAGGAAAAACCATAGCCTTGACTAGATGGACCTTTGTTGGCAAAGTAATATCTCTGCTTTTGAATATGCTATCTAAGCGTCTTTTAATTTCATGGCAGCAGTCACCATCTGCAGTGATTTTGGAGCCCCCCAAAATAAAGTCTGACACTGTTTCCACTGTTTCCCCATCTAATTGCCAAGAAGTAATGGGACTGGATGCCATGATCTTCGTTTTCTGAATGTTGAGCTTTAAGCCAACTTTTTCACTCTCCTCTTTCACTTTCATCAAGAGGCTTTTTAGTTCCTCTTCACTTTCTGCCATAAAGGTGGTGTCATCTGCATATCTGAGGTTATTGATATTTCTCCCGGCAATCTTGATTCCAGCTTGTGCTTCTTCCAGTCCATTGTTTCTCATGATGTACTCTGCATATAAGTTAAATAAGCAGGGTGACAATATACAGCCTTGACGTACTCCTTTTCCTATTTGGAACCAATCTGTTCATTATTTTTTTTCCTGCCTTATCAGCTTACCCATTCTGACACTCCATAGCAATGCAGAAATACTCAGATACTGAAACAGAAACGATTGAAACTTTGTATTTGGCATGAAATCCAGTGTCCAATGAAATTCAGTTTTAGAGTGTGAGAAATCAGGTTCAGCTTAGTGGAGTAGCAGACATCCAAATGCTAGGAAGAGCTGAGGAAGCACAGGGAAGCCTCTTTGTTTTCCAAATTGCTCCTCAACTCACAGTCAGGACTAGAAAGACTATTGCTGGAGAATCTATGTTTTATGTCAAGAAAATTTTCAATCATTAAAAACTTTAAAAAAGAAATAAATTTTGCTTAGAGGAGCTGAGCAGTATTTGTCCTAGGATGGTAGTGTGATGAAAGTGACTTTGTTTAAGGTTATCTTTAGTTTGACAAATTTGAAAAACAAAGGAAAAAATCTTTTTCTTTGGATATTGTTAGCAGCTACTTGAGGTCATTCCCTAATTAAAGATGAAAAGCAGTAGGTCTCTGGGAATTTGGATGATAAACTTGGACGTCATGCGCCACGAAGTTTAAAGGGGAAAATATGATGATGGGCATGTCATGCTCTGTGCATTGAGTAAGTTCTAAAGGCTTCACGTGAGGGCAATGTGCACTCTGCACCATACAATCATACTTAATGAGAAATCATACTTTAATGTACAGTTGTGAATGACATGAATACTCAGATAGTCTTGGAAGTCTGCAATTTATCGTGTTTCTACAGAAAGAATATGCATGTACAGATATATTCCTTGTCATCCCATTCATCATAAATCTCTGTTAATAGGCACTTCTGATGTATTGATAATGAAAGGATGACTAGTGTTTCTAATACTGACACCAAGGCATGACAAACTTCTTAAATGTTTTTGAATCTTCACAGAGAATAAACTGTATTTCTCATGATCCAAATTTATTTTAATCATAGTATAATTCTCTGGAAAGTGGTAATTTGTATATGGTGTGATATATATGTTCAACACATTAAAAGAAAAATTAGAGACTTTGGAATCAAACCCCTTGATTTATGTCACAGCTCTTCATTTGCTAGCCCTGTGATTCCAGAAGGGTTATGTAATATCACTTACTCTTGGTCTTTGTATCTGAAAAATGGCTAAACAATACCTACCTTACAGTGAGGTGAGGACTAAATGATATAAAAATACATTGGACCATGCTTTCTATTCACAGTTGTTTGAAAATGTTTAATTCCAGTCTCCCTGGTACAATACATTAATCAAAACCCCCTATCTGCTGACCATGTCAGATAAAGAATTTACCATGTATGTAAACAGATTTAAGGGCTTGGAGAAAAGATGATAATGAGAATAGTAGGAGAGTGTGTTCCTGGTGGGTAGTGCTGCCTTTTACCTAGACTTGTTTTCAGGGTGCTGGCTGCTGTGGCTTTAATTTGCAGGCTTATTTTCTTTAGGATAATGAATTTTTATTTAAATTTGGTGAATTTCCTTTGAGCTCCTTTTAAGTCATCTGAACACAGGAAACACTTTTTCATGCTTTTAGAGTTTTTCTGATTGACTTTGTTCTCCAAAAAGGGCTGATTTTAATATTCTAAGTGATAGAAAGTGCCTTGACATGATTGAAGCAATTTAATTAGTAAATCCGGAAATTATAAAGGATTGGAAATCACACCTTCCATGCTTTTAATACAACAGAATAGTGAAACTTCTGATAGGTGCATACCATTTAGTTGAAAGAATTCTGTACCATCACATAGGGAGAGAAATGAAGAAATTGAGAGAACTTTGCAAGAGCCCTACTAAGGGAATCACATGAATAGATAATTATATGATCAGTATATTTCATGGATCAAAACTTCTGAGGCCATCATAATTCATATAAAATAGATGTTGAGTATTTAATGATGCAAAGTAATTAAAACAACACATGGACATTCAACATTTTAACAGGAAAATAGGACTAGAATAATTGTGAAGTAGTCTAAGTTGACCTCAGAGTATCTTAACCCTGGGGTAAGTAATGTACAAAGGATCATTAAATGTTGTAGCTAATAGGATTTTCAATGTCAGAGTGTCCATCTCATAATAGTGGGTGAATTATTTCTAGTCAGTTTACTATGAGTACTCTGCTCTAGTATGTCATCACTAAACAGGGAACATTGCTATAACTGCTAGGCATAAACATAACAACATGTTCGACTATAAAACTATCTACAGTATATAAATACTGATGCTGTACTCAAAAGCACCATCATTTTTTATTGCTTTGGTAATAGAGTGTTCCAGAGAGACATGTATATGGATGATTAGTGATTGGTGGATGTTGTGCTGGTACCTTCAAATGTTTAAGAGCAATCTTGATCACTAGCAGTTGGAAGAATCGAAGAGCAGCTGATTCCCCTTTAGAAAACAAATTATAGGGTCAACCTCTGATAATGTTTTATCCTAAATCATAGATAGCAATAAGAATATCAAGTACATTTCAAACATAGTAGATAAAATCAGGGTAGTATTATAGGAATTATAATGTAATTTATATTCATGATAGTTTACAAAAAATTTTGTTATTGTATAATCTACATATTTTTTCAGTGTTATTTTAAATGGTACTTTAAGTTAGTAATGAGCTATAGTTAATAACGTTTTTGAGAATGTAACTGTGGTTGATTTCTAGGTAAGCTGAAGAGAAATCTGGCAATCTGGCTTTGTTTTCACATATGAAACAACACTTGAAAGCTAAAAAGTTTAACCAGAGGAAATTAAGCATATGAATGGAGTTGACAATTAGAAGAAAATCATACTGATGAGGATACGATGTATTAGGTCTTGACTCAGTTCTCATCCACTGTGGTATTTCCATAGTTTCATCTTTTGCACTAAATTGACTTTGCAAAATGTGAGTATTTTGGGATGGAGGATCTTTCAGAGAAAGTCTGAAATGGGTGGATCAGTTCTAAGAGTTGAGTAAGGCTTATGAGCCACAATCCAACTCACTAGAATGTGGTGAGGTCAAGTAGACCTTTATGATATGCCTGCAGATAATCTTTTATGTTTCTGTTGTATGCTGATGAGGGCTGGTACATGATTTGCTCATTCAAAGGGTCATTTTTAGTGTCATCTGAGCAGAAAATCCCATCATTTTTGTTCAGAGGTGCCACATTTTCTACCCATTCTCATAACATATGAAAATTATGACCCCATTACATTATTACTAATATTGGAAGAAGGCAACTTTTGTCCTGTTACCAATGTTTTAAGCTTTGGTATCTTTCTGGTAATTGCTAAAAATCTCAGTTGTTGTCAAGACATACAGGCCAACTACTTTGACTGTTCTTTGTAGGTAGTGAAGTTTTCCAAAACTGGCAAAATAAAATGTGTCATTTTCCCAAATTTCAAAAAGAACATTGATTTTTGGGGGGCAGAGTAGCAAATAATGCAGAAATCTTTTAAGCATATTGAGTATAAAGCCACTATAGAGCCTACTTCTAAATCACTGTATAAATTTTGGGGAACTCACATTGAGAATAAAGGGTTACAATCTGTGCATGCCATTATTAGAATCTTTGCTGTGAAATTAAATTCACTTTAACATATAGCTATAATTCCATTAATAAAGATTTGGGATGGCACATATGGCTTGCCTAGAGCTGGTTGTTTCATTTCTTTCTTTTTTGTTTTTTTAAAGTTTGCAATGAGCCCTAAAGCCCTAATTTGCTTCAGCTGCTGTAAATTGGTTTTCAGTAATTTTCACATCTTCTTCAACTTGCATTGACATCTGTAAATATAGGGGAACATATTAAATCCTTAGTCATATTTGTGGAGCTCGCGATCTGCTAGGAAGTTTGTGTCAAAGATATTTCTGGCATTATGCAACAGAAAACAAGATCCAAGGGGGAATAAACATTGTCCATTTAGGAAGAGATCAGTTTCAGAGAAATAGGCTCTATTTTATGCACTACAGTGCAATTATGAGACATACGATGTTCCATAAAATGTCTTTATGTTGTTTTCTAGAGGCCTGAGGGCACTAAAATGGCATGTAGGAAAAGAGAAGAGCATAGCCTCTTTGTGAGAACTCAGGGGCAGAGTTAACTCTAAGCAAAGCTATGAAGTAAGATAATATTTATTCTTGGCACCCTCTGACTTCTTTTTTTAGTGCCCCATTTCTCTTTCTAAGTGTTCTCTTTTCTGCTTTCAGCTCCAATCAGTTGAGGGCCACTAAGATTAGCTGAAAATGGTTTACATTGCCTTTTTGGAGGGGCATGTGCAATATGGTTAAAGAGTTTTGATGACCAGAAGTCTTCAAATAGAAAAAGAATGAATTTCTAATGGTGGAATTTCAAACTTTATGCTGAACACATAGGCAGAGAGGGAGAGAATTGTCAGATGAAATCACACTCCAATGGGCCCTACCCATGAGGAACCCAGCACACATGCTCTAGAATAGGCACAGCTACTGAGGGAATCAAAGAGTTTGCTTTTTCTGTGCTGCTTGTGGTGGATCTCGGGTGGGGTGACTAGGTACTTTATCACACAATTTCTGAAAGCCTGGCCATCTTGGACCTGGATTTAACTCTAAGGGCCATTTAAGACCCACAGACCCCATGGAGGTTGGTTAGCCCTGCATCACAGGCTGACTTCTCTCTCTACCCACATGTGCTTTTGACCAGTCCCTTCACTGTCTGGCACTCAGTAAACAACCTGCACACTAAACTCTGTCTCCAACTAGGCTTCCTGGAGAACTAAGCTGCCATGGACAAGATATTGACCTGTCTACTCAGAAATTCTATTGTTTTCTCAAAGTCTGAGGTGGTGGCTGACAATAGGAGCACTCAGCATGGAGCAAGGAATGCTGCGAAGACAGACTTCCAGCAGCTCAGATAAAGGGCTCAGGAGAAAAAGTGAGCATGCTGTGTAGTCCATTTAGAAAGCCAGTGAACATGCTCTGGAACCAGACTTTATAGATTAAAAAAACTGGCTCTGTCACTTATCTGGTTACTGGGTGAGTTATTTAACTTCTCAGTGCCTCAATTTCCTCATTAGTACAATGGACATAATAATGATGATGATCTGAGGTTTGAATTAATTAAAAGGGATTTATAATGGTCCCTGGCATAGAGGAAGTGCTAAATAAAAGTCTGCCAATATTCAACATTGTTATTTCTTTCTAACAATTCAAACCAGGAAGAGTTCTACAGGAGAAGAGCAATTCCTAGGGGATAGTTGAGATTCTTGAGCTTTTTTTTCTTGTTGCTACAAATAAATCTCTCACAAATTACTATTTAAATCAATAGATGCTGAAGACACCTTATGAGGATACAGTGCTGATAACCCTGATGTTTTGCTCAACAGCTACTTCTAGTTATTGATAGTGCTTTTGTGTTGACTTAACCACAAATCTGGGCTAGAAAAAGGAAAATCAATTAATGAAAATGCTGTATTTTACTTCTGGTTCTCTGAGGCTCATTTCAAAAGATTCAGGAGACTTGTGAATGCACGTTGTTTTATTTATTTATTTATTTTTTAAAGCTGAAGTCCATTTTTTAATCAGAGTCCCTCAAATTTTACCCAATATCCTTTTTGCACTCTAGAGTCCCATCCATTATACCGCATGCATTTAGTCATTGAGTCTCCTTAGGTTCCTCTTGACTGTGACTGTCTCTCAGACTTTCCTTATTTTTGATGACCTTGACAGTTTTGAGGAGTGCTGGTCAGGTATTTTGTAGATTGTCCCTTAACTAGAATTTGTGTAATGATGTTCTCAAGATTAGACTGAAGTTATGGGTATTTAGGAAGAAGACCACAGAGAGGAAAAGTGCCATTCTCAACACATCATTTCTCAGAGCGTTGTCTCAAAAGGGCATACTATCAGCACAACTCATCATTCTTTATGTTGACCTTGATATCTGACCTGGCAGAAGTTGTGCTTGTCAGATCTCTCCCTCGTCAAGTTCTCTTTGGTCCACTTCCCATACTTTTCAGAAGGCAGAAGTGAGGAGATATGCTTCACCTCCTTGCAGAGAAAATATCCACATAGATTAGAAATCTTCTTCATGGAGATTTGTATTTTCTCCCCCTTTATTTATTGATTCAATCATTTATTTATATTGCTATAGACTCATGGATATCTGTTCTATATATTGGATTACAATCCAATGCTACTTTATTTTTCTGCTTAAATTTGTTTTCATGTTTGACTTTTGATTTATTCTTATTTTATTTATTTTTAAAATTTGTTTTAATTGGAGGCTAATTACAATATTGTGGTGGTTTTTGCCATACATTCACATGAATCAGCCATGGGTGTATATGTGTTCCCCATCCTGACCCTCCCTCCCACCTCCCTCCCCATCCCATTCTTCAAGATCATCCCAGTGCACCAGCCCTGAGCAATCTGTCTCATGCATCAAACTTGGACTAGCGATCTATTTCACATATGGTAATACATATGTTTCAATGCTATTCTCTCAAATCATGCCACCCTCCTCGCCTTCTCCCACAGAGTCCATAAGTCTTTTCTTTACATCTGTGTCTCTTTTGCTGTCTTGCATATAGGGTCATCATTACCATCTTTCTAAATTCCATATATATGTGTTAATATACTGTATTGGTGTTTTTCTTTCTGACTTACTTTGCTCTGTATAATAGGTTCCAGTTTCATCCACCTCTTTAGAACTGATTCAAATGCATTCTTTTTAATAGCTGAGTAATACTCCACTGTGTATATGTACCACAGCATTCTTATCCATTTGTCTGCCGATGGACATCTAGGTTGCTTCCATGTCCTGGCTATTGTAAACAGTGCTGAAATGAGCATTGGGGTACACGTATCTCTTTCAATTCTGGTTTCCTTGGTGTGTATGCCCAGCAGTGGCCTTGCTGGGTCATATAGTGGTTTTACTTCCAGTTTTTTAAGGAATCTCCACACTGTTCTCCATTGTGGCTGTACTAGTTTGCATTCCCACCAACAGTGTAAGAGGGTTTCCTTATCTCTGCACTCTCTCCAGCATTTATTGTTTGTAGACTTTTTGATAGCCACAATTCTGACTGGCATGAGATGGTACCTTATTGTGGTTTTGATTTGTATTTCTCTGATAATGAGTCACGTTGAGCATCTTCTCATGTGTTTGTTAGCCATCTGTATGTCTTCTTTGGAGAAATGTCTGTTTAGTTCTTTGGCCCAGTTTTTGTCTGGGTCCCTTATTTTTCTGGAATTGAGCTGCAGGAGCTGCTTGTATATTTTTGAGATTAATTATTTGTCAGTTGCTTCATTTGCTATTATTTTCTCCCATTCAGAAGGCTGTCTTTTCACCTTGCTTATAGTTTCCTTCATTGTGCAAAAGCTTTTGAATTTGATTAGGTCCCATTTGTTTATTTTTGCTTTTATTTCCATTACTCTGGGTTATAGATGATCCTGCTATGATTTACATCAGAGAGTGTTTTGCCTATGTTTTCCTGTAGGAGATTTATAGTTTCTGGTCTTACATTTAGATCTTTAATCCATTTTGAGTTTATTTTTGTGTATGGTGTTAGAAAGTGTTCTAGTTTCATTCTTTTACAAGTGGCTGACCAGTTTTCCCAGCACCACTTGTTAAAGAGATTGTCTTATCTCCATTGTGTATTCTTGCCTCTTTTGTCAAAGATAAGATATCCGTAGGTGCGTGGATTTATCTCTGTGCTTTCTGTTTTGTTCCACTGATCTATGCTTCTGTCTTTGTGCCAGTACCATACTGTCTTGATGATTGTTGCTTTGTAGTATAGCTTGAAGTCAGGCAGGTTGATTCCTCCAGTTCCATTCTTCTTTCTCAAGATTGCTTTGGCTATTCGAGGATTTTTGTATTTCCATACAAATTGTGAAATTATTTGTTCTAGTTCTCTGAAAAATACCGTTGGTAGCCTGGTAGGGATCGCACTGAATCTATAGATGCTTTAGGTAGTATACTCATTTTCATTATATTGATTCTTCCAATCCATGAACATGGTGTATTTCTCCATCTATTTGTGTCATCTTTGATTTTTTTCATCAGTGTTTTATAGTTTTCCATATATAGGTCTTTTGTTTCTTTGGGTAGATTTATTCCTTAGTATTTTACTCTTTTCATTGCAATGGTGAATGGAATTGCTTCCTTAATTTCTCTGTATTCTCATTGTTAGTGTATAGGAATGCAAGGGATTTCTATGTGTTGATTTTATATCCTGCAACTTTACTATATTCATTGATTAGCTCTAGTGATTTTCTGGTGGAGTCTTTAGGGTTTTCTATGTAAAGGATCATGTCATCTACAAACAATGGGAGTTTTACTTCTTTTCCGATCTGTATTCCTTTTTTCTTTTTCTTTTCTGATTGCTGTGGCTAAAACTTCCAAAACTATGTTAAATAGTAGCGGTGAGAGTGGGCATCTTTGCCTTGTTCCTGACTTTAGGGGAAATGCTTTCAATTTTTTGCCATTGAGAATAATGTTTGCTGTGGGTTTATCATATATGGATTTTATTATGTTGAGATAGTTCCTTCTATGCCTGCTTTCTGGAGGGTTTTTATCATAAGTGGATGTTGAATTTTGTCAAAGGCTTTCTCTGCATCTATTGAGATAATCATATGGTTTTTATCTTTCAATTTGTTAATGTGGTGTATCACATGGATTGATTTGCAAATATTGAAGAATTCTTGCATCCCTGGGATAAAGCCCACCTGGTCATGATGTATGATCATTTTAATGTGTTGTTAGATTCTGTTTGCTAGAATTTTGTTGAGGATCTTTGCATCTGTGTTCATTGGTGATATTGGCCTGTAGTTTTCTTTGTTTGTGACATCTTTGTCTGGTTTTGATATTAAGGTGATGGTGGCCTCATAGAGTGAGTTTTGAAGTTTACTTTCCTCTGCAATTTTCTGGAAGAGTTTGAGTTGGATAGGTGTTAGCTCTTTAAATTTTTGGTAGAATTCACCTGTGAAGCCATCTAGTCCTGGGCTTTTGTTTGTTGGAAGATTTCTGATTACAGTTTTGATTTCTGTGCTTGTGATAGGTCCGTTAAGATTTTCTATTTCTTCCTGGTTCAGTTTTGGAAAGTTATGGTTTTCTAAGAATTTGTCCATTTCTTCCAAGTTGTCCATTTTATTGGCATATAGTTGCTGATAGTAGTCTCTTATGATCCTTTGTATTTCTGTGTTGTCTGTTGTGCTTTCTCCATTTTCATTTCTAATTATGTTGATTTGATTCTTCTTCCTTTGTTTTTTTGATGATTCTGGCTAATGATTTGTCTATTTTATTTATCTTCTCAAAGAACCATCTTTTAGCTTAGTTGATTTTGGCTATGGTCTAGTTTGTTTCTTTTGCATTTATTTCTGCCTGAATTTCTGCCCGAATTTTTATGATTTCTTTCCTTCTACTAACCTTGGGGTGTTTCATTTCTTCTTTTTCTAGTTGCTTTAGGTGTAGAGTTAGCTTATTTACTTGATTTCTCTCCTGTTTCTTGAGGTAGTCTTATATTGCTATGAACCTTCCCCTTAGCATTGCTTTTACTGAATCCCATAGGTTTTGGGTTGCTGTGTTTTCATTTTCATTTCATTCTATGAAATGAAAATGCATATTTTGATTTATTTGCATATTTTGATATCTTTTTTGATTTCTTCTGTGATTTATTGGTTATTCAGAAGTATGTTGTTTAGCCTCCATATGTTTGTATTTTTAATAGTTTCTTTCATGTAGTTAACATCTAATCTTACCTCATTGTGATCAGAAAAGATGCTTGAGATGATTTCAGTTTTTCTGAGTTTACCAAGGCTAGATTTGTGGCCTAGGATGTGATCTATCCTGGAGAAGGTTCTGTGAGCACTTGAGAAAAAGGTGAAATTCATTGTTTTAGGGTGAAATGTCCTATAGGTATCAGTTAGGTCTAACTGGTCTATTGCATCATTTAAAATTTGTGTTTCCTTGCTAATTTTCTGTTTAGTTGATCTATCCATAGGTGTGAGTGGGGTATTAAAGTCTCCCACTATTATTGCATTACTGTTAATTTCCCCTTTCATACTTGTCAACAGTTGCCTTACATATTGCTGTGCTCCTATGTTGCGTGCATGTATATGTATAATTGTTATATCTTCTTCTTGGATTAATCCTTTGATCATTATGTAGTGTCCTTCTTTGCCTCTTTTCACAGCCTTAAAGACTGTTTTATCTGATATGAGTGTTGCTACTCCTGCGTTCTTTTGGTCTCCATTTGCATAAAATATCTTTTTCAAGCCTTTCACTTTCAGTCTGTATGTATCCCTAGGTTTGAGGCGGGTCTCTTGTAGACAGCATATATAGGGATCTTATTTTTGTATCCATTCAACCAGTCTTTGTCTTTTGGTTGGGACCCATTCAATCCATTTACATTTAAGGTAATTATTGATAAGTATGATCCCATTGCCATTTACTTTGTTGTTTGGGGTTCGAGTTTATAAACCTTTTCTGTGTTTCCTGTCAAGAGAAGATCCTTTAGCATTTGTTGAAGAGCTTGTTTGGTGGTGCTGAATTCTCTCAGATTTTGCTTGTCTGTAAATCACTGCAGATAATGACTGCAGCCATGAAATTAAAAGACGCTTACTGCTTGGAAGAAAAGTTATGACCAACCTTGATAGCATATTCAAAAGCAGAGACATTACTTTGCTGACTAAGGTCCGTCTAGTCAAGGCTGTGGTTTTTCCAGTAGTCATGTATGGATGTGAGAGTTGGACTGTGAAGAAGGCTGAGCGCTGAAGAATTGATGCTTTTGAACTGTGGTGTTGGAGAAGACTCTTGAGAGTCCCTTGGACTGCAAGGAGATCCAACCAGTCCATTCTGAAGGAGATCAGCCCTGGGATTTCTTTGTCGGGAATGATGCTGAAGCTGAAACTCCAGTACTTTGGCCACCTCATGCGAAGAGATGACTCATTGGAAAAAGGGATCAAGACCTGTCTCTTATACACATCTAGATGTGTATAAGAGACAGGCCCTGGGATTTCTTTGTCGGGAATGATGCTGAAGCTGAAACTCCAGTACTTTGGCCACCTCATGCGAAGAGATGACTCATTGGAAAAGACTTTGATGCTGGGAGGGATTGGGGGCAGGAGGAGAAGGGGACGACCGAGGATGAGATGGCTGGATGGCATCACGGACTCAATGGACATGAGTCTGAGTGAACTCCGGGAGCTGGTGATGGACAGGGAGGCCTGGCGTGCTGCGATTCATGGGGTCGCAGAGAGTCGGACACAACTGAGTGACTGAATTGAACTGAACTGAGCTGAAAGCTTTTTATTTCTCCTTCATATTTGAATGAGATCCTTGCTGGGTACAGTAATCTGGGTTGTAGGTTTTTCTCTTTCATTACTTTAAGCATGTCCTACCATTCCCTTCAGGTTTGGAGAGTTTCTGTTGAAAGATCAGCTGCTATCTGTATGGGGATCCCCTTGTGAGTTATTTGTTGTTTTTCCCTTGCAGCTTTTAATATTTGTTCTTTGTCTTTGATCTTCATTAATTTGATTAATATGTTTCTCCTTGAGTTTATCCTGTTTGGGACTCTCTGGGTTTCTTGGACTTGAGTGGCTGTTTCCTTGCCCATTTTAGGGAAGTTTTCAACTGTTATCTCCTCAAGTATTTTCTCATGGCCTTTCTTTTTGTCTTCTTCTGGGACTCCTACGATTCGAATGTTGAGGCGTTTAACATTTCCTAGAGGTCTCTGAGGTTGTCCTCATTTCTTTTATTTCTTTTTTTCTTTTTTCCTCTCTGCTTCATTTATTTCCACCATTCTATCTTCCACCTCACTTGTCCTATCTTCTGCCTCATTTATTCTACTGTTGGTTCCCTCCAGAGTGCTTTTGATCTCAGTTATTACATTATTCATTATTGATTGACTTTTTTCTATTTCTTCTAGATCCTTGTGAAACTTTTCTTGCATCTTCTCAATCCTTGTCTCCAGATTATATATCTGTAACTCCATTTTGTTTTCAAGATTTTGGGTCATTTTTACTATCATCATTCTGAATTATTTTTCAGGTAGACTCTCTATCTCCTCCTCTTATGTTTGTTTTGGTGGGCTTTTATCATGTTCCTTTACCTACTGAATATTTCTCTGCCTTTTCATCTTGTTTAGGTTGCGGTGTTTGGAGTGGCCTTTCTGTATGCTGGAAGTTTGTGGTTCCTCTTTATTGTGGAGGTTCCTCCCTGTGGGTGGGGTTGGACGAGTGGCTTGTCAAGGTTTCCCAGTTAGGGAAGCTTGTGTTGGTGTTCTGGTGGGTGGACCTGGATCTCTTCTCTCTGGAGTGCAATGAAGTGTCCAGTAGTGAATTTTGAGGTGTCTGTGGGTTTGGTGTGACTTTTAGCTGCCTGTATTTTTGTGCTCAGAGTTATGTTTCTGTGTTGGAAAATTAGCTTGGTATGTCTTGCTCTGAAACTTGTTGGCTCTTGGGTGGAGCTTGGTTTCAGTGTATGTATGGAGGCTTTTGAATGAGCTCTTGTTGATTAATGTTCCCTGGTCAGGAGTTTTCTGGTGTTCTCAAGTTTTGAATTTAAGCCTCCTGCCTCTGTCTTTCAGTCTCATTCTTACAGTAGCCTCAAGACTTCTCTATCCATATAGCACTGATGATAAAACATCTAGGTTAGTGGTGAAAAGATTCTCCACAGTGGGGGACACCCAGAGAGGTTCACAGAATTACATGGAGAAGAAAAGAGGGAGGAGGGAGATAGTGGTGACCAGGAGGAGAAGAGGGGGAATCAAAAGGGACGAGAGCAATCTAGCCAGTATTCAATTCTCTATTTGCTCTCCACAGTCTGGAACACTCAGAGAGGTTCACAAAGTTCCATAGAGAAGAGAAGAGAGAGGAAGGAGATACAGATAACCAGGGCGAGAGGTGAATGAAGTCGCTCAGCCGTGTTCAGTTCTTTGCAACTCCATGGACTGTCAGCTACCAGTCCATGCAGGCTCCTCAGGCAATGGTCTGTGGAGTTTTTCAGGCAAGAGTACTGGAATGGGTTGCCATTTCCTTCTCCAGGGGATCTTCCCAACCCAGGGATCGAATCTGGGTCTTCACATTGCAGGCAGATGCTTTACCATCTGAGCCACAAGGGGAGAGGAGGGGGAGTCAAAAGGAGAGAGACCAGTCTAGCTTGTGATCAGTTCCCTAAGTGTTCTCCACAGCCCAGAACTCCCAAAGAGATTCACAGAGTTAAGTAGAGAAGAGATGGAGGAGGGAGGAGATAGAGGTGACCTAGGGGAGAAAAAGGAGAGTCAAAAGGGGAGAGAGCAATCAAGCCAGTAATCACACTCCTAAGTAAAAACGGGTACTGAAGATTGAATTCTTAAAGGTACAGAATTGATAACAAATACCAAAAAGCAAAGATTAAAAATTTAGAGTAGAGGTTAGACTCTCAAAAATACAATATTAAAAAAAGAAAATCACAAAAGTTATTAAAAATATATATGAAATTTGCTTTAAAAGTAGGGTCTTTTTTTTTTAACAAGGTAATAGTAGGTTTTAAAAGTGAAAATTAAAGGGATAATAAAGAACTTACAAAAATTAAAAAATAATAATAGTAAAATATAACTAGGAATTTCTCTGGAGCTGTTGAGGGCAATGTGGGGTCAGTTAAGTTTCAGATAGTTCCTTGTTCCAGCTTATATAGGTCCCTTCCAATGCAAGGAGATCCAACCAGTCTATTCTGAAGGAGATCAGCCCTGGGTGTTCTTTGGAAGGACTGATGCTAAAGCTGACACTCCAGTACTCTGGCCACCTCATGCGAAGAGTTGACTCATTGGAAAAGACTCTGATGCTGGGAGGTATTGGGAGCAGGAGGAAAAGGGGACGACAGAGGATGAGATGGCTGGATGGCATCACTGACTGGATGGATGTGAGTTTGAGTGAACNGTTATTGATATTTCTCCCGGCAATCTTGATTCCAGCTTGTGTGAATTATGGTAAGTTTATAAAAATGTAACAAATATTTAGCATTATTATGACAATTGACTGCTAACTAGAGTTACATTTTCACTAGCAAAGAGAAGCATAATATTATAGAATCTTTGGTGCAAGAGCTCTTTTATTTTCAGTAGAATTAATTATTTGCCACAATTGGAAATGTGTTTCTGGTCAAATTTCATGGCTCAGGATAGGCTATTTTATATTTATCCAGATATTAACCACTAGACCCAGCTGGCAAACAAAATGATAGAGAGGAAAGCCAAACTTGAGTTCAAATCTCAGCTCTACCCTTCATTGGCTCTATAGGATTTATCTATTAATTAAGTCAACAAATACATTTTGTACAGCTACTCTGGGCTGCAGATTATAGTGGTAGTGGGCCAAGTCCCTGTTTCATAAAGGTTAAATTCTCTAGGTAGGGAGAAAGAAATAATCAAATAAAGGAACAAAATAATATCAGATAATGTTAAGTCTATAAAGAGTGAGCAGAGTGATGCTTGGAGTGGGATAACATGTATTAGGGAAGACCTCAGGAGCAGACAGTGCCCCAGCTAAGGTCCAATGACACAAAGGCAAGTCACACAAAGGCTAGGATGGGGCAATTTATTCAAAGCAAAAAGAACAGGACAAAGTTCCTGAGTTGGAGCAAGTCTGGTATGTTCAAAGAAAACATATAAAGCTTACTGTCTCTGAGTGACAATTATCTTCAGATATGAGATGGATATAACAATCATGCTGATTTTACAGGATTATTGCAGAGATTTTGTTTGCACAGTCCCTCAACAGTGCCTAGCACATTTTAGATATTCAAAATAAGTATATGTTATTATTATAATTATATTTGATGTTTGGGGCACTGAAGTCCTGTGAGTAACTCAATACCTATAAAGCCGCTCAGAATTATGAATAACTTCCAAAAAATTCCAGCAGACCATATTTATCTACAGTGCCAAAACTGAGTTTTGTTTTATCTCCTTGTGGAAGCAGATACTCATATTTGATTTCAAATGCCTATGAATATATCATTTAACTTTAAATACTCATAAATATACATCTGCCATGTTCAAAACATTTTAGCAAAATCCAACATTGAAAGGTGCTCCACAAATCTTGGAGATTTGCAGTAAAAACTGATATTGATAAAGTGGCCATGTGTCCACCTGGGTCATTTATAAATAAGCACATTCTCTGCATTATCAATACAAAAAAAGTTTGAAACTATAAACTGTGTCAGAATTGTTGTACTGATGTAACTAGAACTAAGTGCTCATAATACACCTTCTAAAGTAGCAGGATAAACCTGTTAATTGTACTGCTGCTGCTAAGTCACCTCAGTCGTCCAACTCTGTGCAACCCCAAAGCCCACCAGGCTCCCCTGTCCCTGGGACTCTTCAGGCAAGAATACTGGAGTGGGTTGCCATTTCCTTCTCCAGTGCATGAAAGTGAAAAGTGAAAGTGNGTGGTTCCTCTTTATTGTGGAGGTTCCTCCCTGTGGGTGGGGTTGGACGAGTGGCTTGTCAAGGTTTCCCAGTTAGGGAAGCTTGTGTTGGTGTTCTGGTGGGTGGACCTGGATCTCTTCTCTCTGGAGTGCAATGAAGTGTCCAGTAGTGAATTTTGAGGTGTCTGTGGGTTTGGTGTGACTTTTAGCTGCCTGTATTTTTGTGCTCAGAGTTATGTTTCTGTGTTGGAAAATTAGCTTGGTATGTCTTGCTCTGAAACTTGTTGGCTCTTGGGTGGAGCTTGGTTTCAGTGTATGTATGGAGGCTTTTGAATGAGCTCTTGTTGATTAATGTTCCCTGGTCAGGAGTTTTCTGGTGTTCTCAAGTTTTGAATTTAAGCCTCCTGCCTCTGTCTTTCAGTCTCATTCTTACAGTAGCCTCAAGACTTCTCTATCCATATAGCACTGATGATAAAACATCTAGGTTAGTGGTGAAAAGATTCTCCACAGTGGGGGACACCCAGAGAGGTTCACAGAATTACATGGAGAAGAAAAGAGGGAGGAGGGAGATAGTGGTGACCAGGAGGAGAAGAGGGGGAATCAAAAGGGACGAGAGCAATCTAGCCAGTATTCAATTCTCTATTTGCTCTCCACAGTCTGGAACACTCAGAGAGGTTCACAAAGTTCCATAGAGAAGAGAAGAGAGAGGAAGGAGATACAGATAACCAGGGCGAGAGGTGAATGAAGTCGCTCAGCCGTGTTCAGTTCTTTGCAACTCCATGGACTGTCAGCTACCAGTCCATGCAGGCTCCTCAGGCAATGGTCTGTGGAGTTTTTCAGGCAAGAGTACTGGAATGGGTTGCCATTTCCTTCTCCAGGGGATCTTCCCAACCCAGGGATCGNAGGGAGATAGTGGTGACCAGGAGGAGAAGAGGGGGAATCAAAAGGGACGAGAGCAATCTAGCCAGTATTCAATTCTCTATTTGCTCTCCACAGTCTGGAACACTCAGAGAGGTTCACAAAGTTCCATAGAGAAGAGAAGAGAGAGGAAGGAGATACAGATAACCAGGGCGAGAGGTGAATGAAGTCGCTCAGCCGTGTTCAGTTCTTTGCAACTCCATGGACTGTCAGCTACCAGTCCATGCAGGCTCCTCAGGCAATGGTCTGTGGAGTTTTTCAGGCAAGAGTACTGGAATGGGTTGCCATTTCCTTCTCCAGGGGATCTTCCCAACCCAGGGATCGAATCTGGGTCTTCACATTGCAGGCAGATGCTTTACCATCTGAGCCACAAGGGGAGAGGAGGGGGAGTCAAAAGGAGAGAGACCAGTCTAGCTTGTGATCAGTTCCCTAAGTGTTCTCCACAGCCCAGAACTCCCAAAGAGATTCACAGAGTTAAGTAGAGAAGAGATGGAGGAGGGAGGAGATAGAGGTGACCTAGGGGAGAAAAAGGAGAGTCAAAAGGGGAGAGAGCAATCAAGCCAGTAATCACACTCCTAAGTAAAAACGGGTACTGAAGATTGAATTCTTAAAGGTACAGAATTGATAACAAATACCAAAAAGCAAAGATTAAAAATTTAGAGTAGAGGTTAGACTCTCAAAAATACAATATTAAAAAAAGAAAATCACAAAAGTTATTAAAAATATATATGAAATTTGCTTTAAAAGTAGGGTCTTTTTTTTTTAACAAGGTAATAGTAGGTTTTAAAAGTGAAAATTAAAGGGATAATAAAGAACTTACAAAAATTAAAAAATAATAATAGTAAAATATAACTAGGAATTTCTCTGGAGCTGTTGAGGGCAATGTGGGGTCAGTTAAGTTTCAGATAGTTCCTTGTTCCAGCTTATATAGGTCCCTTCCAATGCAAGGAGATCCAACCAGTCTATTCTGAAGGAGATCAGCCCTGGGTGTTCTTTGGAAGGACTGATGCTAAAGCTGACACTCCAGTACTCTGGCCACCTCATGCGAAGAGTTGACTCATTGGAAAAGACTCTGATGCTGGGAGGTATTGGGAGCAGGAGGAAAAGGGGACGACAGAGGATGAGATGGCTGGATGGCATCACTGACTGGATGGATGTGAGTTTGAGTGAACTCTGGGAGTTGGTGATAGACAGGGAGGACTGGCGTGCTGCGATTCATGGGGTTGCAGAGTCGGACACGAGTGAGTGACTGAACTGAACTGAACTGAATGTAGCCAATGCTAATTACAGGGTTTTAACCTGTTACACCTGTCACTTCCAAAGCAATTCCCTCTTCTTTGTTTATTTTGGCTTCCTCTGCTTTCAAGTCTCTTCAGTATCTAAGTTCCACCCTGACACAAGGGGGCAAAGGTGGTCATTTATTTAGGCTCACTTGTTCAGTTGTGCTGTGGGAAGGGAGGAACTCTGCAAGCAAATATCACTGGCATGTGTGGAAAGTGCTTGTAGTGTCTGGACACACGGGGTTTGTCCCTGCTCATGACGTGTGTGCTTTCCTGGATTACACTGCTCAGGCTCCAGTTTGTTCTGCAGGGGAGCTGTCTAAGGTGGGCCCTGGGTTGCATGCACTTCCCAGGTCTGAGCCACTCAGGTTCAGGTTCTTGGGTACTCCACAAAAGCAGACTTGGTTGGGCCTGTGTTTTGTGCCCTTCTCAGGTCCGAGCAACTGAAGCCACCAGGTGCTTGTCAAGCACACACTCCCCAGGTGGGGCAGTGGGTCTTATCACCTCCCCCATTCCAGCCGCTGGGTTTTCTGGGTGCGCAGCAGAAGCGCCATCTCAGGTGTGCCACGTGTCTCCTCTGGGCAGCTGACCTCTGGCTGCAACCCTCCTGGTGGATGTCAACCATCCAAGATCCCAGGAAGACTTGATTAGCAACCAGGAGCCTGCTCGCAGTTTGGTAGAGGCTGCCATCTCTGGGGCCGAGTTTGCCCCCCTGCCTTCTGGTTCTGGCTGTCACCCACCTGCCTCCCTGCCTCTGGCAGGGAATGGGCTGGTCCGCTGCTGGCTAGCTCTCCTCTGGTATTCTCTCAGTCCTTTGTTCTGTGAATGGGCCTGGCAGTGCCTTAGGTTGGAGCTTTTCCCTGAAAAGATCTCTCTCTCTCTGTCTCTGTCTCTTTCCTCTTTTTTTTTTTTTCCCTCTCTCTTTGGCTATCCCACAATTTGGGTTGCTATCTCACATTAGCTCCCTCAGATTACCCTCAGGGCATTCAGGCCTGGTCCTTACCCTAAACAATCCAGCCCAGGCCTCCCTGTTCAGCCCCCACTTGCTGGTGACAAATGTGAGCATCTGGGCTACTTTTTTTGCTGGGAGTTGCAGTTAGGCACGTAATCTGTGGGTTTCATTAATTTATTTTTTCCTCCCGGTTATTTTGCCCTCTGAGATTCCAAAACTCCCCACAGACCCACCAGTGAGAGGGTTTCCTGGTATTTGGAAACTTCTCCTCTTTTACGACTCTCTCTGGAACCGGTCTTTGTCCCTAACTCTTTTGTCTCTCTTTTTATCTTTTATATTTTGCCCTAACTCCTTTCAAAGACAATGGGCTGCTTTTCTGGGTGCTTGGTGTCCTCAGCCAGTGTTCAGAAGTTGTTTTGTGGTATTTTCTCAGCATTCAAATGAACTTTCAATGAATTTATGGGGGAGAAAGTGGTCTCTCAGTCCTATTCCTCTGCCATCTTACTTACTTACATATTTTAGATCTGACTTTTGCTTTTGAAATACAGACATTTAAGTGAAAATGAGATGATTTATTTTCTATATGGCTTATGGACCTCAAAAAACAACAATAATAACAATAACAACAACAACAACAAATAACAGAGAAAAGGTAATGCTTGCTAGTACATTTTCATTTTATCTTTTAGCATTTTTTTCTTATAAAATTTTTTTATTGGAGTATAGTTGATTTACAGTGTTGTGTTAGAGCATTTTTAGATAAAGAAGATGGCTTCTTTTAATTAGTAATATTTCTTACTGAATTAGAAACTATTTGTTTTTTCTCTCCTATGACTCCAAGGTTTTGCCTATTTGATTTGAATTGTATTTGAATGTATCTCCTTATTGCCAAATTGAGACTTAAATTGAAGAAAGGGGGGAAACCACTAGACCATTCAGGTATGACCTAAATCAAATCTCTTATGATTATACAGTGGAAGTGAGAAATAGATTTAAGGAACTAGATTTGATAGACAGAATGCCTGATGAACTATGGATGGAAGTTCATGACACTGTACAGAAGACAGGGATCAAGACCATTCTCAAGAAAAAGAAATGCAAAAAGGAAAAATGGCTGTCTGAGGAGGCCTTAAAAATAGCTGTGAAAAGAAAAGTGAAAAGCAAAGGAGAAAAGGAAAGATATAAGCATCTGAATGCAGAGTTCCAAAGAATAGCAAGGAGAGATAAGAAAGACTTCCTCAGCGATCAATGCAAAGAAATAGAGGAAAACAATAGAATGGGAAAGACTAGAGATCTCTTCAAGAAAATCAGAGATATCAAGGGAACTTTTCACGCAAAGATGGGCTCAATTAAGGACAGAAATGGTATGGACCTAACAGAAGCAGATGATATTAAGAAGCTGGCTTAAAGCTCAATATTCAGAAAACTAAGATCATGGCATCTGGTCCCATCACTTCATGGCAAATAGATGGGGAAACAGTGGAAACAGTGTCAGACTTTATTTTTTGGGGCTCCAAAATCACTGCAGGTGGTGATTGCATGCATGAAATTAAAAGACGTTTACTCCTTGGAAGGAAAGTTATGA
>SJYX01009490.1:650260-662834 GCA_006410675.1 Oreotragus oreotragus
CCCTGGGATTTCTTTGGAAGGAATGATGCTAAAGCTGAAACTCCAGTACTTTGGCCACCTCATGCGAAGAGTTGACTCATTGGAAAAGACTCTGATGCTGGGAGGGATTGGGGGCAGGAGGAGAAGGGGACGACCGAGGATGAGATGGCTGGATGGCATCATGGACTCGATGGACGTGAGTCTGAGTGAACTCCGGGAGCTGGTGATGGACAGGGAGGCCTGGCGTGCTGCGATTCATGGGGTCGCGGGGAGTCGGACATGACTGAGCGACTGCACTGAACTGAAGTACTTCAAAAAGTGATTCTTTGTTAGATTAATTTGAGTAGTTATGGATATATAAAAGTAGGGGAAAACACTATATATATATATTTTGAAAATGTTTCACAATCTAGAGTTTTCACAAATTTGGGTAATCCTCTTCAGCAGTTAAGTGGAATTAAATGAGGTTTCCATAAATTTCTAAATTCTTTCTTCTCACCAACAGATGTGTACAAATGTCTCTGAGGGAATGTAAGCCATCATGATTTTAGGAAACTAGGCCACGGTTGAGACTTTTGAAGGAAAACAAAGTTTCAAAGTAACAGCTGACAGTATAACTAAGATATCAATCATTGTCCAGGCTGTTTTATTGGCATAATTGGCAATGATTTATAGAATGATGGCAGGAGTCCAACTGGGCATGTGTATCCTTAATACAACTATAGCTCTCTGCCATGAAATCTTAGTTGAGAAGACATAATTAGGCTGAGGAAGAAGTTTTAGAGATACCTATTTAAATTTGCTAATAACAGAATATTTTCCATGAGTCTATTTTGTCTAATAGTGTAAAAATTTGTGATATATTTTAATGAAATCCTGAAGCTAATTACACTCAATGTTAATAAGTCAGAAAATATCTAAGTGCTTACATAACATCTAGAGTTTTGCATGTTTCTAGTGTGATATTACTTTATTAATCAATATTGCTATATAAAAAGTTGTGTACAGGAAATAGTTATGTCTGTTGTGTGCTGAAGTCATGGTAAGGGGCTTAAGGGACAGTAAGTGTGCAATTGGCCAACTGATAGATTTGATTCATTGAAAAGGAGTGATGTGAGGTTTGTCTACTGTGTTTCATCTTGTAACTTACTTATTAAATTCATTCAGGAAAGATGGCTTTAGTGATTTTTTCTGGAAACTAGTGAGTTGTGAGAGATAATTAACAGAACTTCCTGTTTCTTCTCTTGGAACAGATGGATATTTTTGAAATGCAGCAGCACACTGAGCTCAGTCTGAGGGTATGCATAGCTGAGTTGCTTCTATTTGTATAATGAGGTGCTACTTGCTTGTATTCCAGAGGTCTATAGCCTTTCATCTGTGGAGTCATACAACTGATTTCCATGGAACTAAGCAGCTAAATACAACAGCCAACAGTAGTTTCAGAACTAGACTTTTAAGGATACTGCTCCCAAACAATTTTTTTTTGTTTCTACCTGATAAGGCACATCTTGTCTACCTTATTATCTCAGCTATATCGGTGCCAGCATTTAAAAAGGGCCTCGCTCTCTGGGTAGAGCTTATTGAAGGACAGATATGGAGCAAAGGTTCATTGGTGAAGTGCTGAGGAGCTAGAATATAGAATTAGTGAAATAGTTAGAAGACAGGGAGCGAGATATAGTGGAGAGACCATGAATAAAAATGTTCTTATTGATTGAATATTCAGATGAGAACTGCTCCCTGTGACAAGTCACGGTTTTGGTAAATGTAGGTGACTATGGCAGAAAGCAGAGGCCTTTAACATTCCTACATGTTTCTGATATATTTTTTATACCCAAATGGCCAACATAGGTATAATTTTATTAACTACTCTTGAAAGTAAATTACATGATTATATATTTGCTCTTCACAAGAGGAGAATTTTACTATGAAACTAACTGAGCTTTGCCCTTTACTTGTAAGGACAAGTTCTTCCAAGGAGGACATCTAGGAATACGTATGTATAATTTTATATTCTATTTTCTTAAAGAGTTCTCCTCCCCCTCCATCAAATGAGTGAACTCTGTTCACACAACCGAATCTGCTCATGTTTGTGAGAAGGAGGTAGAAAGGGCTTTTTTTTTTAACTTTGTTTTTAAAAATTTTTTAATTGGAGGAAAATTGCTTTACAATATTGTGTTGGTTGTGCCATCCAACAACGTGAATGTGTCTATACCCTGGCCCTCTGAGCCTCCTCCCCCTCACATCCCACTCCTCTGGGTCATCACAGAGCACCAGACTGGGTTCTCTATCTTATATAGCAGCTTCACACTAGTTATCTATTTTACACATGTAGTGTAAAAAAAACCTAATATATATACATGTCAATGCCACTTTCTCAATCTTCCCTGCCCTCTCCTTCTCTCACTGGGTCCACACATCCATTCTCTATGTCTGCGTGTCCATTTTTTCCCTGCAAATAGGTTCATCAGTACTACTTTCTAGATTCGATGCTGCTGCTGCTAAGTCACTTCACTCGTGTCTGACCCTGTGTGACCCCATAGACGGCAGCCCACCAGGCTCCCCTGTCCCTGGGATTCTCCAGGCAAGAACACTGGAGTGGGTTGCCATTTCCTTCCCCAATGCATGAAAGTGAAAAGTGAAAGTGAAGTCGCTCAGTCGTGTTTGACTCTTTGTGACCCCATGGACTGCAGCCCACCAGGCTCCTCCATCCATGGGATTTTCCAGGCAAGAGTACTGGAGTGGGGTGCCATTGCCTNGGAGTGGGTTGCCATTTCCTTCCCCAATGCATGAAAGTGAAAAGTGAAAGTGAAGTCGCTCAGTCGTGTTTGACTCTTTGTGACCCCATGGACTGCAGCCCACCAGGCTCCTCCATCCATGGGATTTTCCAGGCAAGAGTACTGGAGTGGGGTGCCATTGCCTTCTCTGAGATTCCATATATATGCATTAATATATGATATTTATTTTTATCTTTCTGACAAATTATATTTTAATACAAGGACTATCAGTTGACTTAAGCCACTGCCTTTCATGTAACTTGATTACAAATGAGAAGCCCAGAGAAGCGGATGGAGAAATGTAGAAAGAACCATGGAGTTACCATGAGATTTGGTGCCCACTGGGCTTCACCATCACTGAATAATAACAGAGAAAAATGTGTAACTTTAGACTGTAAGCCCCTTGATGGCAAGTTGAATAAATGTTCAGTTTGATTTTGGAGAGAATGCTGAACAGGGATCAATATTTAAAATAAGCCACAGCTTTAGATAACCCAGGTCCATAATTCACAAAAGAGAAGCAAAGCTTAAATTTCTTCAAGCCATGTGATATATTTTCTGACATGTCAGTATAATAAAGAGTAGGAATACACACTTGGGGTAAAACACACTTAGAGTCAGATCTTTTCATTCCTTAAAAAGACTTGAGTAGTATATTTATCAGGGGGGGCAACCGAGAGTGCCAGGCAGTGATGGTGCAGGAGCAGCCGAGAGGAGCTACCCCACGCCGGAGGTCAGGGGCAGCAGCCGAGAGGAGCAAACCCATGTACAAGGAGCTGCAGTGGGCGCAGGAGGGCTGAGAGGAGCTACTCCACGTTCAAGGTCAGGAGAAGCGACCTCCTCCAAGGTAAATGAGCAGCGGCTGCACTTTGCTGGAGCAGCTGTGAAGAGATATCTCACATCCAAAGTAAGAGAAATCCAAGTAAGATGGTAGGTGTTGCAAGAGCACATCAGAAGGCAGACACACTGAAACCATAATCACAGAAAACTAGCCAATCGGATCACACGGACCACAGCCTTGCCTAACTCAATGAAGCTAAGCCATGCCCTGTGGGGCCACCCAAGACAGATGGGTCATGGTAAAGAGGTCTGACAGAATGTGGTCCACTAGAGAAAGGAATGGCAAACCACTTCAGTATTCTTGCCTTGAGAACCCCATGAACAGTATGAAAAGGCAAAATGATAGGATACTGAAAGAGGAACTCCCCAGATCAGTAGGTGCCCAACATGCTACTGGAGATCAGTGGAGAAATAACTCCAGAAAGAATGAAGGGATGGAGCCAAAGCAAAATACCCAGTTGTGGATGTGACTGGTGATAGAAGCAAGGTCCAATGCTGTAAAGAGCAATATTGCACAGGAACCTAGAATGTCAGGTCCATGAATCAAGGCAAATTGGAAGTGGTCAAACAGGAGATGACAAGAGTGAATGTTGACATTCTAGGAATCAGCGAACTAAAATGAACTGGAATGGGTGAATTTAACTCAGATGACCATTTTATCTACTACTCTGGGCAGGAATCCCTTAGATGAAATAAGTAGCCATCGTGGTCAACAAAAGACTCCGAAATGCAGTACTTGGATGCAATCTCAAAAATGACAGAATGATCTCTGTTCGTTTCCAAGGGAAGCCATTCAATGTCATGTTAATCCAAGACTATGCCCCAAACAGTAACACTGAAGAAACTGAAGTTGAACGGTTCTATGAAGACCTACAAGACCTTTTAGAACTAACAACCCAAAAGATGTTTTTTTCATTATAGGGGACTGGAATGCAAAAGTAGGAAGTCAAGACACACCTGGAGTAACAGGCAAATTTGGTCTTGGAATAAGGAATGAAACAGGGCAAAGGGTGAAAAAGTTTTGCCAAGAGAACGCACTGGTCATAGCAAACACCCTCTTCCAACAATACAAGAGAAGGCTCTACACATGGACATCGCCAGATGGCCAACACCAAAATCAGATTGATTATATTCTTTTCAGCCAAAGATAAAGAAGCTCTGTACAGTCAGCAAAAACAAGACCAGGAGCTGACTGTGGCACAGATTATGAGCTCTTTATTACCAAATTCAGATTTAAATTGAAGAAAGTAGGGAAAACTATTAGACCATTAAGGTATGACCTAAATCAAATCCCTTATGATTATACAGTGGAAGTGAGAAATAGATTTAAGGGACTAGATCTGATAGACCGAGTGCCTGATGAACCATGGACGGAGGTTCGTGACATTGTACAGGAGACAGGGATCAAGACCATCTCCTTGGAAAAGCAATGCAGAGAAGCAAAATGGCTGTCTGAGGATGCCTTACTGATAGCTGTGAAAAGAAGGAAAGCAAAAAGCAACGAGAAAAGGAAAGATATAGGTGTCTGAATGCAGAGATCCAAAGAATAGCAAGGAGAGATAAGAAAGCCTCCCTCAGTGATCAACACAAAGAAATAGAGGAAAACAACAGAATGGGAAAGACTAGAGATCTCTTCAAGAAAATTAGAGACACCAAGGGAACATTTCATGCAAAGATTAGCACAATAAAGGACAGAAGTGGTATAGACCTAACAGAAGCAGAAGATATTAAGAAGAGGTGGCAAGACTACATGGAAGAACTATACAAAAAAGATCTTCACGACCAAGATGATCATGATGGTGTGATCACTCACTTAGAGCCAGACATCCTGGAATGTGAAGTCAAGTGGGCCTTAGAAAGCATCACTAGGAACAAAGCTAGTGGAGGTGATGGAATTCCAGTTGAGCTATTTCAAATCCTGAAAGATGATGCTGTGAAAGTGCTGCATTCAATATGCCAGCAAATTTGGAAGACTCATCAGTGGCCACAGGACTGAAAAAGGTCAGTTTTCATTCCAGTCCNTCACTTTCATGCACTGGAGAAGGAAATGGCAACCCACTCCAGTGTTCTTGCCTGGAGATTCCCAGGGATGGCAGAGCCTCGTGGGCTTCCGCCTATGGGGTCGCACAGAGTCGGACACGACTGAAGCGACTTAGCAGCAGCAGCAGCAACAGGAGCTATTAAAAAACCACTAGTATAGTACTCGGGCGTCCCAGGTGGCACTAGTGGTAAAGAACCTGCCTGTATTCTTGCCTGGAGAATCCCATGAACAGAGGAGCCTGGTGAGCTTTAGTGCATAGGGTCGCAAAGAGTCTAACACGGCTGAAGTGACTAAGCACGTACACAGTATAATATTTGCTGACAACCCCATCATTTTTTTTTTTCTAAATACAACCTGTACCCTGCAGACTTAAATTTTTAATTGCCATTCCAAAGGTTTTATGAAGATATCTGGTAGAAATCTCAGTCTTAGTGCCCCTCTGCGTGATCCCTAAATCTGACCCTTCCCATCTTCCCTACATTAGCAAATAGCAGTTCTAGTCTTCCAGTAATGAAGGCCGCAACTCTGGAGTGACCCTAACTTTTCTTTTCACGTGGCATCTACCCTCTTAACAAGTCCTGCCAGTCCTGCCCTGTCTCTCACACCTGCCGTTTCAATAGCAAACACTGACAGTTTTGGAGCAAATGTGAAAGACTCAGCTCTCTCATTTGTGTCAGACTCCCATTCCCAGTTCTGTTTATTTTCAGTCTTTCAGAGTTTATTGAAACTCTGGCATTTGGTCAACTTGCCATAGCCTCTTGGAAGGAATACACATCCCATAGTGATTGGCGTAGTGTTCTATAAATGTCACTTGTAGTTTAGTCACCAAGTCCTGCCTGACTGTATTGCGACCCCATGGACTGTAGCCTGCCAGGCTCGTCTGTCCATGGGATTTCCCCAGCAAGAACACTGGAATGAGTCGCTATTTCCTTCTCCAGGGGATTTTCCTGACCCAAGGATCAAACCCATGTCTCTTGCATTGGCAGATGGTTCTTTACCACTGAGTCAGCTGGGAAGCCCAGTAAGTGTCACTTAGGGATGTTAAAATTTCCTGTATCATTAATGAGTTTTGCTGCTTAAAAAATAAAAAGAAGGTTACTGAGAGAGGAGCTTTAATATATGTATTGTTGGTGAATTTTTTCTGTTCTTTTTAGTTTCGTCAATGTGTATTTTGAAATATGTTAGTAATATGCACGTTTCGGGTTGTTTTGTCTTCTTGATGAGTTGACACTTTTATCATTGTGAAATCATCTTCTTTGTCTCTGGAAATACTGCTGCTTTGAATTCCACATGGCTACATATAGTCATGGGCTTCCCTGGTGGCTCAGAGGTTAAAGCATCTGCCTCCAATGCGGGAGACCCGGGTTCGATCCCTGGGTCGGGAAGATCCCCTGGAGAAGGAAACGGCAACCCACTCCAGTATTCTTGCCTGGAGAATCCCATGGACGGAGGAGCCTGGTGGGCTACAGTCCACGGGGTCGCAAAGAGTCGGACACGACTGAGCGACTTCACCTTCACATATAGTCATACCAGCTTTTTAATGCTTAGTGTGCGCATAGTAGGGCTCCTCAGGGGGTGCTAGTGGCAAAGAACCCACCTGCCAAAGCAAGAAACATAGATGTGGGTGAACCCTCGGTCGGGAAGATCCCTTGGAGGAGGGCATGGTAACCCACTCCAGTGTTCTTGCCTGGAGAATCCCATGGACAGAGGAGCCTGGCAGGCTATATAGTCCATAGAGTCACAAAGAGTCAGACACGACTGAAGTGACTTAGCACACATGCACGTATGTTTGCATGGTAAAGCTTTTTTCCAGTCTTTCACTTTAATTTAGAGTTGTATCTTCTTTTTTTGCTTTGTTTAAAAATCTTTGCCTTTTAGTTGGAGTCTTTAGGTCCTTTATGTTTAGTATAATTTTTGATGTGTTGAGGGTAGTGCTGCCTTTCCCATTTGTTTATTTTTTCCCCTCTGTTCTCTGCTCCCTTTTTTCCCTTTTGAATTTTTATAAATGTAATATGTTTTAGTATTCCATTTTATTTTGACTATTGGCTTTTTAGCTAAGCCTCCATATCTTTTAAAAGTTACTGTACAGATTATAATATGTGTTCTTGGTTTATCACAGTCTGCCTTGAGTCAGTATTGTATCCCTTCAGGAGTCATGGCAGACTCTTAGTGTAATTTTGTTCTCCTATTTTTGTCCTTTTTTGTCATATATTTTTATTTCTGTGTAGGATATACTTTATTATCATTTTTCTTTAAATTTCAGTTGTCTTTAAGGAAAAGCATGATTTTTACTGACATGCACTGAGCTTCCAGGTGGCTATAGTGGTAAGGGACCCGCCTGCCAATGCAGGAGACGTAGGGGGCGTGGGTTCGATCCCCGGGTCGGGAAGGTCCCCTGGAGGAGGGCACGGCACCCCACTCCAGTGTTCTTACTGGGCAAATCCCATGGACAGGAGAGTCTGGCGGGCTGCAGTCCATGGGGTTGCAAAGAGNACGTAGGGGGCGTGGGTTCGATCCCCGGGTCGGGAAGGTCCCCTGGAGGAGGGCACGGCACCCCACTCCAGTGTTCTTACTGGGCAAATCCCATGGACAGGAGAGTCTGGCGGGCTGCAGTCCATGGGGTTGCAAAGAGCTGGGCATGACTGAAGTGACTTAGCGTGCACGCACACATATCTAAGCAGGCTCTTAATTCATTTCCGTGACTAACTCTTTTGTCCAGTTTTGTTTTCTTCTTTTGAAAACAATTATCTTTGGATAAATTGAATGATAAACCAAGTTTAGTTCTAGAATGCTATTTTTGTTATTTTTATAGTTAATAATCTCATTTATTACTTAGACCTGGAAATCACTTAGCCCACGTGGAGCCACACAGCATGGTCACAGGTGAAGGATGTGGACCTGGGGTTCTGCTTTGATTGAGGGTGGAGGCCTTGGGGTTTGTGGGTTCACTCTTTATAAGTGAATTTAAAACATAAAAGCAGGAATTTAAAGTATCAGAGGAGAAATAAATGAAGCATGGGGCCCAAATAGTTGTTATCAAAATCAACCAAGATCTTTAAAACAAAGGAACCTCAGTCATGGGAGGAAGCCTGGCTCTTTATCTCGCCACGTGGCTGGCAATATGTTTGTTTGAGATAGCCGTCTTTGAAGTGGGTGCCTTTTTGAAATGGATGTCTCAGCAATCAAAGCTTAAGTCAGGCGCTTGCGTTACAAAAAAGAAAAAAACCCAACAACTATCAGGCTTTACACTACACTAGTAAATACTGCATATTCACAAGGCTGATCTATACTGACAAAATCTGCATTTTGTATCTTACCAGCTAATGCTGTGGGAAAATGTGCTAAAAAGATGTTGAATTTTAAGTTGATGAACTGTGTACATGGTAATTACAGGTTGCAAGATGGTGATGATGATACACTCGGCATGTATAAATCTTTGCCATGGTTACAGTGGCCACAATTATAGGAAAAGATATTGATATGGTAGGCTACTTGGACCTTTTTGTAACTAAGTGTAGGTCGAAGGAAGATTTTTATTTTTTCACTGTAAAATCTTCCTGGGCAGTGTTTTTCTTTCTTTAAAATGTTATGGAAGGGCTGGGTCACTGGGGGAAGGAGGGCAAGGAGATGAGGGAAAGGGGAGCTTCCTTGCTCAGGCCTCATTATCTGCAGTGATGCTCGTAGGACGGGCTGCTCTGTCTGGCTAGAGGAATGCTGAGTTTCTGAACTGTACCCTGCGGGCAGTCGACCTCATTTGTGTGGACTTCATCCCCCATGTTTCTCTCTATATACTCAGGAACTGGAATGTGGCATGGCACAATATGCAGAAGTCCCCGTGGTATATTTGTTGAAAGAAGAAATAAGCCTCCTACCATTTGTTACGTTGAGTGTGGCTTTCCTCGTGCCAGTTTATCAACCGCATGAAAATTTCATGACCATGAAAATAAGTTGAATGCAACAAAAATATTATGTTTCACTACCCTGTCTCACCACCCTGTCCACCTCCCTCCTGCACCCAGACATGTCCTTTTATAGTCCAGCCCTCTTGTTAGTCCCTCTTCATCCTCCAGTCTCACCCCAGCCACTAAGATGTCATTGCAGTAGGCCGGTTTGCCCAGTCAACTGTGAAGGCAGGTATCATTCACTCATCATGAACCACACCCACTGAGCCCAGTCAGCTTCAGAATACTCCCGGAGGCACCCCCAGTAGCTTCTCTCCAATGACCAGAGCAGGCACTGGAGGTGAAGCCTCTCTCTGGTTGGCCTGTTGTTGAGCCTCTGTATCTCCCTTCCATCTTTCTAAGACTACTTCTCTTCTCTCTTCCACTCAAGGTTAAATGATCGAAATAGCTCTTGCCCGTTTCCTTGCCTAAGACACACCTGGCAGCTTTGTACAACAGCCCAAGTTCTGTGTAATTCTTTGCAAGGATGCTCTGCTAGAAAGGCAGGAGATTGGGATCCCTTGCTAACATCAGGGTGTCTTAGGGCCCCAGAAGACCCCACCACTGTAATACTATCAAGGCTACTTTAAGACAGATTCTATGTCAGGAGATTATATTGTTAAAGAAAAGAATTCTTCAAGGACACTTGCTAAAGTGTGGTAAGGAAGACGTTATTCAGGGAGAGGGACATCTTGAAAAATGTAAAGGCCACTGCAGTGGGGTCTGGCAGCGCAGGAGAAAGCTCAGATTCAACTCTCATATAGCATGGGCAAGGGGAAATTACAGTCAAGGAGAATGGTGGGGCTCGTGGGATGGAAAATTATTTGTAGGTATGTCAAGATTAGGGGAGAGTTCAGAAGAAACTGAACTAACAGAATTCTTGCTGAAGACAGGCCAGGGTGATCAGACATCACCTGGAGGATGGTAGAGGATGAGGAACCCAATTAGATATTGAGGGTAATCAGATATGGAGAATCAATTCAGTTCAGTCGCTCAGTTGTGTCCGACTCTTTGTGACCCCATGGACTGCAGCACACCAGGCCTCCCTGTCTATCACCAACTCCTGGAGCCTACTCAAACTCATGTCCATTTGGTGATGCCATCCGAACGTCTCATTCTCTCTCGTCCCCTTCTCCTCCCACCTTCAGTCTTTCTCAGCATCAGGGTGTTTTCCATTGAGTCAGTTCTTCGCATCAGGTGGCCAAAGTGTTNCTTATATGAAGAGTACATCATGAGAAATGCTGGGCTGGATGAAGCACAAGCTGGAATCAAGATTGCTGGGAGAAATATCAATAACCTCAGATATGAAGATGACACCACCCTTATGGCAGAAAGTGAAGAGGAACTAAAAAGCCTCTTGAAAGTGAAAGAGGAGAGCGAAAATGTTGGCTTCAAACTCAACATTCAGAAAACGAAGATCATGGCATCTGGTCACATCACTTCATGAGAAATAGGTGGGGAAACAGTAGACACAGTGTTAGACTTTATTATTTTGGGCTCCAAAATCACTGCAGATGGTAATTGCAGCCATGAAATTAAAAGATGCTTTCTCCTTGGAAGAAAGGTTATGACCAACCCAGATAGCATATTCAAAAGCAGAGACATTACTTTGCCAACAAAGGTCCGTCTAGTCAAGGCTTTTTTCCAGTGGTCATGTATGGTTGTGAGAGTTGGACTGTGAAGAAAGCTGAGCACCAAAGAATTGATGCTTTTGAACTGTGGTGTTGGAGAAGACTCTTGAGAGTCCCTTGGACTGCAAGGAGATCCAATCAGTCCATTCTAAAGGAGACCAGTCCTGGGTGTTCACTGGAAGGACTGATGCTGATGCTAAAATTCCAGTACTTTGGCCACCTCATGTGAAGAGTTGACTGATTGGAAAGACCCTGATGCTGGGAGAGTTGGGGACAATAGAGGATGAGGTGGCTGGGTGGCATCACCGACTCAAATGACATGAGTTTGGGTAATTCCGGGAGTTGGTGATGGATAGGGAGGCCTGACATGATGCGATTCATGGGGTCATAGATAGTCAGAGTGGAGAAGGCAATGGCACTCTACTCCAGTAATCTTACCTGGAAAATCTCATGGATGGAGGAGCCTGGTAGCCTGCAGTCCATGAGGTCGCTAAGAGTCAGACACAACTGAGCGACTTTCACTTTCACTTTTCACTTTCTTGCATTGAAGAAGGAAATGGCAACCCACTCCAATGTTCTTGCCTGGAGAATCCCAGAGACGGGGGAGCCTGGTGGGCTGCCATCTATGGGGTCGCACAGAGTCGGACACGACTGAAGTGACTTAGCAGCAGCAGCAGAGAGTCAGACACAACTGAGCGATTGAACTGAACTGACTGAGTATATTTATTAAAGTCCAAATGCTTACTATGTTAGTCTGTAACAACATTTCAGTTTTTTCCTCTACACCCAGTGCTCCTGCTATATGTGTTTTCTTGTCATCAGAATACGCAGCAGCCCCAAATATTTTGACTTATTTTCCCACTGATTCCTGAGGTTGGATTCCTTTACTCTCTACCTGCCAGGTACAGTATTGCACACAGTAGACCCATACTGAAAGCTTTTCATATTATTACTTCCTCTGTAGGAAAAATTTGGAACTTGCTTGAAGACAGAGTGAAGGACTTGCACCCATTTGAGCATAGTTCTCGCTGCTGGCTTCAGGAGAAAGTCAATCTTCTTTGATATAGTACATTGAAAATATTTTTGAGTCTGGCCTCTGCTTTCTGCTTCATTTTCATTGCCTGCCATCTTTCTTTGTGTTTCACAACTATTCCTGACTATTGGCGTTCACAAATATTGTTTTAAACACACAAAATGTTCCTCTTATCCTGTCTATGTCAACTTCCTTCCGCTGGCTAATCTGTGCTGGTCCTTTGAGTTTTGGCTCAGAAGCCACCTTCCCAAGAACTCATCTCTCACTTAAACTTCCCATCCTTTACTATGGGATTCACTATTCCTTTTATATGATTTTATGGCCTCTTATGGTTA
>SJYX01009493.1:7804-21601 GCA_006410675.1 Oreotragus oreotragus
TAGCCAGCCAGGCTCCTCTGTCCATGGGATTCTCCAGGCCAGAATACTGGAGTGTATTCATGCCTTCCTCCAGGGAACTTCCTTGTCCCCACTCCCTTATAAAAGTCTTTCATTTTCTACACCTCCCTAGAACTCCTTTCTTTCTGCTACATTGGATGCTGTCTATTTGAATCAATTTTTGTTTAAATAAACTCAATTTTAAAAATATATCTCAGTTTACCTTTTAACAGCTCTGGTGTCAGAAGAGGGACTGGAGAAGAGCCCAGGCCAACCCCAAGGGCAACAAGCAACCGGGCGTAGGCACCTGTGAGCCCCCAGGCTCACTGCTTCCAGAGATGTGGGTAAGTCCCGCTCCTGGACCCTAGATCCACAGCTTTTGTGCTATGAACTTTTGAGCATTTCTTTTTCTAAACTGCGTCAGGAAAGCAGCTGGAGCCAGACAGTTTGACTTGAATATTGGACCAGGTCCAGGGTCAGCCTGGGTCTGACTTAAGCTGGATTGGGTTCAGCATGAGGCCTTGGGTGAATAAACTTTTAAGACTGAACGATCAGGTTGAACTTTCCAAAGATAGTCTTGAACTACAGGGGCCACAGTGGAGAACTTTTAAACTAGATAAGCTTATCTAGTTAGGAGGTGCCCTAAAGGAACAGGGATCTCAACCAAGCCTTCACTATCAAGAGTAGAGGAAAATTTATTTTCCTCCTCTCTAGTTTCAGGATGAGACCTGCTAGGACATCCACTCTCTCCAGATCTGCAGACAGTATCCTGGGAAAACTGGCAGATGCCATTGAGGGTGAGAATTCTTATCAGAGTCAGCTGTCCCAGATCACTGTCTGCAGTGACTGGTAGAGAGGGGAAGGTAAAATTTTACATTCTTTCTTTCCAAATTCAGATTGGCAGGAAAAACTTTTATAAGAAGGGCTACCCTGGTGGCTCAGAGGTAAAGGATCCACCTGCAGCGTAGGAGATGCAGGTTTGATCCCTGGATTGGGAAGACGCCCTGGGGAAGGAAATCGCAACCCAATCCGGTATTCTCGCCTGGGAAATCCCATGGATAAAGGAGACTGGCAGGCTACAGTGCACAGCGTTGCAGAAGAGTCAGACACAACTAAACCACAAGGTGTTTCAACTGTGACTCGTGGATATGCCTAGGGTACACACTGGTACCTTTCTCTCTCAGGACAGCTACTGCCTTCTTTTTTGTCTTGTTCTGTGCCCTGAGAACTTGGCTTGGCAACTGTCAGGTCAGGAGACCCAAAAATATGACAAGACAGAAATGTGGGTGGCTCCCCATTTGCAGATAGATGCAGCTAGACAGAAATGTAGGTTGCAATCCATGAGCACCCGGGGTCTGGCTGACTGTTGCCAGTTCTCAGGGGAACTCTTGCTTATTTTTGGCAGTAGCTCAGAAGGATTCTTTACTACCTGAGCTATCAGGGAAGCCCTGTTATAAATGACAAAATTCTGTATAAAGATATTATTTACTACTAACTCGCAAGAGGATCCCACACAGAAAAATCTCAGTGAGGTTTTGAAACCAAAGTAGACAGAGATTTAATCACCATCTCTGTGCACTTTTGTGTCCAAATGTCTGCGACCCCATGGACTGCATGCAGCTTGCCAGGCTTCTCTGTCCATGGGATTTTCCAGGCAAGAATACTGGAGTGGGTTGCCATTTCCTTCTCTAGGGGATCTTCCTGAACCAGGGATGGAACCCACATCTCCTGCATTGGCAAGCAGATTATTTACTGCTGAGCCACCAGGGAAGCATCAGCTCAGAAGGATAGTANGTCCATGGGATTTTCCAGGCAAGAATACTGGAGTGGGTTGCCATTTCCTTCTCTAGGGGATCTTCCTGAACCAGGGATGGAACCCACATCTCCTGCATTGGCAAGCAGATTATTTACTGCTGAGCCACCAGGGAAGCATCAGCTCAGAAGGATAGTATCTTTCTGAGTATATCCCCACCACTTGTGGGGACCCCTCTTTCATACATGGGATTGTTAATATTGCCGGGAATATTTACTATTTGTACCAGTTGAAACCTGAAAATATACTTAAAAAATAATTTTTTTTAAGTCTATGGTCAAAAGTTGGCCGAAGTGGAAGATGATATTCAGAGCCTGCAAATGAACCTTTTTGAGACCTTCTTCCCTAACCTAAAATGAAACCATACCCAGAGGGAAATAAAAACATTCTGAAGCTTTATGTGTAAGAATTTACTAAAACGTTCCGAAGAAACATATCTATAAATCTAGAACATAGAAATCTTTTTATTTCCCACTGAGTTGAAGATCTTCTCTCTGATATAAAGAAGCAAACAGAAGATGATATAGTTGGATGAGTGGGTGGACACCTTGATAACATTCAGCTTGCAACCCAATTTCCTCTTTTTATTTTATATTGGAGTATAGCAGATTAACAACGTTGTGACAGTTTCAGCTGGACAACAAAGAGACTCAGCCAAACATATACATGTATCCATTCTCTCCAAAACTCCCTTCCCATCTAGGCTGACACATAACATTGAGAAGTATTCCTTGTGCTATACAGTAGGTCCTTGTTGGTTATCCATTTTAAATATAGCAGTGTATACATGTCAATCCCAAATTCCCTAACTATCCCTTTCCCATGTCCTTCTCCACTGGCAACCATAAGTTAGCAACCAAAGTTTTTTAAGAAATTGCAAACACCTGTACTGTCTTGCAAATCAGGTCTTTACAGGAACAGAAATGTGGCGCTAGAAACAACTCAAAGCCCACCTATCCTTTTTACCAATCCCAGATCCTCTTGTATCATCTCAGAAGGCTTGCGGTTATTTTAAAAGACCTGGGGTCAGAGAACAAAAGTCCCTCTTGATAGAACTTGCATTCTTCCTCTGCACCTTTTGAGATGTAAATATTCTTCCTGGTCTTCCCCAGAAACCAAAGTAATTCTTATCAGAAGTAGAGGACAAAAGGAAAGTCTGTTTTGAAAACTTAGCCTAGGAAAAACCCTAAAATCTCTTCCTCAAATTTTAGTAAAAAGTTTAAGCCATGTGAGCGATTAAGCTTACTTTATACCGTCCACCAGAAAAACAACTCGGATCCAATAGTTCTTCATAAACTAGTAAGTTTTGCATTAGAGCTTCCCAGGTGGCTCAGGGGTTAGGAATCCACCTGCCAGCGCGGGAGTTGTGGGTTCCATCCCTGGGTTAGGAAGATCCTTTGGAGAAGTAAATGGCAACCCACTCCAGTATTGCCTGGAGAATTCCATGGGCAGAGAAGAGCCTGCTGGGCTACAGTCCATGGGGTCACAAAGAGTCGGACACAGCTGAGCATACACACACGCACATGAGTTTTGCATTATGTTTCACGGCTAAAACGTAAAAACAAAGCTCTAAGATCTTTGTTTGCACCTGCCTGTATGTTTACATGTTGATGTCTATGTAATGTGTGTTTTTTTTCTACCTCTGATGGTATTGCCAAAATTAATTTGCAATGAGCTCTATTTACTTGGCTTAAAGACAAAACAAGCATTGATATAAATCAAATAAACACTGAGAAACAGACACTAACTGAAATGTTTCCAAGTTCATGTAATCTAGGATACTCTTTAGTAAGTAAAAGATAGTTTAAATTTGTTGGTTTAAGTAAAATACACATGTCCTAGATTTATCAGCATTAAATAATACTTTTATATTCTATCTAGGTTTACTGAAAATCAAATAAACCCATGTTATCTATTATGTAACTTGTCAGCAAGAAAGATAATTTAAGATGATGGTTAGCTGTTTAATGCTTCATGAAATTTTCATGACTAAACATAATTGTTAAGAACTGAATTAAGTAGATGTAAGTAGGAGAAAGGCTTATAAATGAAGTTTTCAACCATAATTATGCTCTATGGTACGTTTATTCAAAAATAGTTTCCAAAATCTTTTTGGTAACTTACAACCTTAAACTTATACCCAAACAAGTTAAATAATGGAAAATCATTAAATATCTAGATCATTTCCAAATAAGATAAAATACTGAGACATTAATCACTGAATATAAGTGTATCTCCTTTTGGCTTCCCTTAACAGAGGAACTAAAACTGTTTGCATTTATTAGTAAACATATTTTGGGGCATATTGGAAACTTATGAAGAAAAATATACTTCTAGGTATTATGAAATACATTTATAAATTTGCCAAGCTACAGAATGCCAGTGTAACCCAGTCCACAATTGCTTACTTCTTAGTTTTCACTACAAATTAAGGATTCTAATGGCTAAAAATTCTAATTAATTCAGGCAATCAAGGCTATTTAGAAATATTAAGGGTGCAAGGAAACAACTGTGTATAAAAATAAGTAAGGAAAATAAAATGACTGCTTATTGCTTGTTTCACAAAGAGTTAAACATCTTAGGACAAAATCTGAATGGATATGAAAAAGTTGTAGAAGTGTGTGGAGAAAGAATCTTAGGAAAGACATTTTATGTGTGGTCAAGTTGATTAAGATTAGAATGGATTTATGTACATTTTTCAAGAATGAGTTTTAATGTCAACAGTAACCTGGTGCAAGATTAGAATTTGGTTTTCTGTTAAAAGGACAAAGCTTTCTTAGATTATCGGTCTGCTTTTAATACAGAATTGTAACCAAAGGTTTTTCTTTACCTGTTAATTAATCTGCCTGAACAGCAAAGATGTTGTGTCATACCAAAATAATTTACTACTTTTCATTTATCTTTATTGTGTTAAGTCGTTCCAGTTGTGTCTGACTTTTTGCAACCCTATGGACTATAGCCCACCAGGCTCCTCTCTCCATGGGATTCTTCAGGCAGGAATATTGGAATTGATCGCCATGCGCTCCTCCAGGGATCTTCCCAAATCAGGGATCGTACCCTCGTCTTTTATATCTCCTGCATTGGCAGGTGGGTTCTTTACCACCACTTGAGATTGTCTTTATTAGGTTTTTGATTACTTAAGAACATCTCGTCTTCTCAATACTTAACGCTCTAGATTTTGTTCACAACTATGTAACCTTCCTATTAGCCTTTAACATCTCCTGCTATCACTTCGGTGAAATAACTATTATTTCATAATGATGTGATATTATTCAATCAAATGTTCAAAACATTTGACATAGTCTCAAAATCAAATTCTAAACTAAGACTTTTTTTATCTCAATTGAACTTTGAGATTTCCTGGAGGGTCCCTGGGAAATCTCAGAACGATCTCTTACTTTGTAAAAGAGAGATATTAAACTATTAATAATTAGGTTTATTTGGTATGTTACATTACATGGGAAGCATTGTCAAATAAACCTTTTTAGGTTATGTTTGTATGGATGCATGTTAGTAATATATTTTAGGAACTGTACAAAATGTAAAAAAATCTAACATGTCCAGGTATGATGGGGTCAGTCAAAATTCCAGTTATCCTAAAACGTTTTATGTCACAGAAATAACCAAATTTCCTTATCAATTCCATTGTAATGAACTCTCAAGAAATCTTTAATCATGGGCCTGTTTAAAAGTCTTTTGTCATTTACAGACAGTTATTGCTTCATTTTGACGTTTTTGCAAAAGTGAGATTCATGGAAAAGACCCTATCCAGTACTCTTGACCACTGACACAGCTGTAAGATCAAAGTGTTGAAACTTGGGTGTGTATTTCACAAATGAAGAAGGCTTCACTTGACATCTGGTCCTATGCAAACGCAGAGGATCTCATAATCAAATTGGTTAGGAAGAGAAGTAACTGACATTGATGCAGACTGCTTTCTCCTGAGATGTTGGATCAAGGACGCTTCTTTCCATTCCTCTGTCCCTCTCTGATCATCCTTTTCCTAATTCTCATACCATGAAGCTCTTTATGATTCTTTTGTTCAGTTTTTATCTCTCTCTGGCCTGGAGAGATAAGGCCATTGTTTGCCTACTTCAGGCCATTGCAAGAGTGAGTAAACCTCTAAACAACTGCTGGATTTGTCATGATGCTGGTGACCCTTATAGGTTGGTCCATCACAAACTTCCCTCTAATTTCAAATGCCTCAGTTTCTCTGCAACAAGTTCAGCTCTGTCTTGTGTCAGACTCCCTCAGCCTGTGGGTCCATTTGCTTGTCTTAGATAACAATTCCAAGCCCGGACTTCCCCAGTAGACCAGTGGGTAAGACTCTGTGCTTCCACTGCAAGGGCCACGGGTTCAATACCTGGTGAGTGAACTAAGATCCCATATGTTCATGAGGTGAGACCAAATTAAAATAACAACAGTATCAAGCCCAGGAGACCTGGCATCCAGGCTCTATACAAAGAAAGGGACACAAGGTAAAGGGAACCTGAATAAAACCACCTGTGCAGTCTACAGAATCTTCCATTTTTCTGGCCTCTGATGTAGTCACCTTTCCAATCCTGAGCTACTACTCCAATGGGAATTATTGGGAAGAATTCATGATTCAAAATGAACCTCTAAATGACTTTAATTCAGTCTTAGTTTGGTGACATGGGGCTCAACATAAGAACTCTATTTGGGTCCTTAAATAAAGCCTTCTCTACTGCCCTGGCTGGAAGTTAGTGTAAATGAAGCTATGGTTAGGACTGTCTCCTTAACTTGTGAAGATACTGCCAAATCGGCTGCTTAAGGAATAGTTGACCAACAAAACTCCCTCAGTTCTCTGGAGAAAGGTGTTCTTGGCACCACAGTAGCCCCTGATTATCTTTTAGCCGACCAAAGAGGTATTTGTGCTCTGACCAAAACCATTTGTGGCACTTGGATTGACACTTTGGGGGAAGTTGAGGCTCAGATACAGAAGATCACTAAATAAGCCAGCTGGCTTAGGAAAATGACTCCTTCAGCAGGAATCCTTTGTTGACTTATTTTGATCCTGATTGGTTTGAGTCATGAGGACCATGGCTCCAAAGTGCACTCTAGACAATGGGAATTACCCTGCTTATAATAATCATAGCAGTCTCCCTGCTGTGCTGTATTCTCTCAAAACCTTCAAGTGCATCTTCACAGGTGCTAACCACCAAGCAAAGGATCTCCCTAAGACTACAATGTCAGAAAAGGAATGAAAAGAATGACTGATTTAGAGAACATAAACCCAACACTGTGATCTGTGAATATCACACAAAGCATCAGCAGAAACACCAAGAAGTTTAGAGCAGAAGCTGGGAATAGCACTAATGCCTTACATTTCAATCACATCTCTCATTTAGGCTGAGAGTCTGATCAAAAGGGAGATTGTCAAAAACAAGATAATAGGCCCCAAATGGAGTTCTTATGTTAAGCCCCATGTCACCAAACCAAAAATGAATATAGTTTCAGTTCTCCTAGAAATGTCTTAAATGAGTCAATCAGGAATCACCTGATCAACACTTGTTAGGCAGTCTACAGACCCCTGCCATTCCCTAAAGGAAAGTGACTTTGCAATAATCAACCTACTTTTTTGCCTGTACAACTTCCTTGTTTCTGCTCTCTTCTGCCTATAAAAGTCTATCTATCTGCTAGATTGGATACTGCCCAATTCAAATCGATTTTTACCCAAATAAATTATTGAAAATTTTTAATATGCTTCAGTTTATCTTTTAACAATATGTAATAAAGTTTCAGAAGCACCCAGGGAGTTCCAAAACTCTTATCTGATAGTGGCCTGAACTATCTTTATCAGGGATCAAATTATGTTTTACTCCAAAACTGCCACCCCTGGAACCTGAAATCTCTCTTTGGGGATTTTAGTGACCTAAATACCACACCAAGGGATAAATGCTGGATCCTAAGTCTTACTAGGCCTGAGTTTTGCTTGGACTGAGGATACAGAAAGAAGACATGGTCCCTAAAATTTGGGGAGGATGTGAGGAGCAAGTAACAGTCTATGTAACAGAAAGGGGTATCACCCTCCAAGGGTGGAGCCAACTTGACGGACTTTGATTTCTCTTAATGGACAGAGAGGAAGCTAGTAATAATAATAATAAACATAAACACATAATAGATGTTTCTTCAATAATAGTACAAGGTATTTCATCCTATGTAGCTGTGATACCTGCACACCAGAACATTTACATCAGAAGTATCAATTTCAAATTTAAAAAGCTGTGAGAATAAATCTATCCAAGTTTTCATTAATTTGGACATCAATATGTTGGAATGTGTGCTGATTTGAATGAGAGCAAAGCAGATGCTCCCCTTTGCTCGGCAAACTGCCTCTTCATTGATAATGCAAATTGTGGCTGCAAACATCATCTCTGGGGGGCGTTTAAAGTGCTTAAGGGAACACACTGTGCACTTCAGAAGCATTCCTTTTATATGCAATTAGTCTGTTCATGACACATCATTCTTATCTATTCATTAAAGTAAGTCCCTGGCTTAGTTGGAGGCATTTTATGGATTTTCAGACTCTTGGAGACACAGAAGTCTCAAGAGCTGAAAGGTCATCCAGTTCACGACCCCCTGGGGTCACTCCTCTCTCTCTCTCTCTCTCTCTCTCTCTCTCCAACATCCATGCCTGGGCTACCATCATCTTTGATCCTGTCCAGTGAGAGCGCACTCTTGACCTCCCCTAACTGACCTTGGAAAGCTCATGAACTCTGGAGTCAGGAGGACCTGCATCAAATTCCAGCTTAATCCTTTACTAGTTATTCAAGCTGGGGAAGGCAATGGCATCCCACCCCAGTACTCTTGCCTGGAAAATCCAATGGACGGAGTAGCCTGGTGGGCTGCAGTCCATGGGGTCGCTAACAGTTGGACAGACTGAGCAACTTCACTTTCACTTTTCTCTTTCATGCATTGGAGAAGGAAATGGCAACCCACTCCAGTATTCTTGCCTGGAGAATCCCAGGGATGGGGGAGCCTGGTGGACTGCCGTCTGTGGGGTCACACAGAGTCGGACACGACTGAAGTGACTTAGTAGCAGCAGCAGCAGTTATTCAAGCCTCGGTTTCCCCAGGAAGACTGTGTGCACCGTGGCTACCATATAGCGTGGTCTCAAAAATAGAAACAGAGTAGATTCATGATTATCTCTGGGGTTGTAAAGGGGATTGATGACAAATGGACAAGAGATTTCTTTTGGAGGTGGTAGAAATGGTTTACAGTTAGATTGTGATGATGGTCACACAATCTGTAATTTACTAGAAGTCAGTGAACTGCAGACTCAAAACAAGTGAATTCCATGATCTGTAAATCATGCCTCAATAAAGCTGCTAAATATACATATATATGAAAATACATAGATTTTTAAAATTAAAAAACCCAAGGTGCTGAGCATAGTACACATGAAATAAAAGCTAACGGGGTATTGTGGGAGAAAGTATATGAGGTTCAAAAGTAAAAGGAGTTTTAGAAAAGCTTCTGCTTTGTACTCTCAAGAAAATTACAGAAAAATTGTCTCTATGAAAGATAAAGATCATAAAAACTGGAAAAAAATATAGTTCCACAACTTTAAAAGAAATCCATGAGACCAATGTGTTTAAGAATTCAGAATTTTTTTAATTTTAGAAAATTAATATGAGGCATTTTCCATAAATTACATAACACCCCAACAGGGTATGCAGCAGCATCTCATAATTAAACACATTAATATTTCTTTAATGAACTGTATGAATATTCATACTAAGTAGGATAAATACAAAACTATAAATAGATTCATGTCAGTTCAGGCCTGGTTTTGCTGGCCAGGGAATTTTCTACAAAACTTCAGAAAAATCTTGTTTCGTCACACTCTCGGGATTTCTGGAATAGGGACCTGGGTTGTAGCTATTGTGGTCATCACACTGCGCTCTTTCCTTCTTTTTCCATGTCTTATCCCAAGACTGTGACAGTCTCCGCCAAGCGAGATCCGGAAGTTGAAGACCAAGCTTGGGGTTAGATTGGAATTTTTTGTACTGACACTACTGAGCTTAGATGAGAGTAAGATACTGAAAGATTACAGGATAAAAATGGAAATTTTAAATGGAAAATACTATTCAGGATAGAGTGGGGAGAGGAAGAAGGAAGCCAAATTGTTTTAACTAAGGATGGGGTCGCTAACAGTCGGACAGACTGAGCGACTTCACTTTCACTTTTCACTTTCATGCATTGGAGAAGGAAATGGCAGCCCACTCCAGTGTTCTTGCCTGGAGAATCCCAGGGACGGGGGAGCCTGGTGGGCTGCCGTCTATGGGGTCACACACAGTCGGACACGACTGAAGCAACTTAGCAGCAGCAGCAAAGGCTGGAAAGTATACCCTTAAAAGCTTCCACACAAACATAGGAAACAGAAAGGAACAGGGCAAGTCTAATTCATTCGTAGGTTCTGTGTCATTGACTGAGCTTGTTTATTTCAGAACTACCTTGTAGAAGTTCATGAAGACTTGCAAAGGATTTACACCTGTTCTTCTCTCCCTCTGATGCAATAAGTGCTCAATCCCACCCTCCTGCCTCTGCAGAGGGACCCTGGGTCAGCAGAGATCCAGGATGTTACAACACCATGGCCAGGAGAGACAGACTTTCCCCTCAGCCTGGTGACAATGTTGTGATAGCCCACCATGGCTGGGCGGACCATACCCTATGGCCCTGAGTTCCAGGGCAACTCTTTTTTTGTTGTTGTTTTTACATTATAAAAATATGATAACACATTTATAGACATGGAAAATACAGAACAAAGTTACATACAGTTCCACTATATAATTATTTTTAAGTAAAGATTTTTAGTTGGAGTTTCAATATCAAACTCTCAAAAATTAATAGAATGAACAGGTAGGGAAATAGAAGGATACAGTAGCCCTATACAGCACTACAGACTGGCTCCAAATTGGGAAATGAGTACATCAAGGCTGTATATTGTCCCCCTGCTTATTTAACTTATATGCAGAGTACATCATGAGAAATGCTGGGCTGGATGAAGCACAATTTGAAATCAAGATTGCCAGGAGAAATATCAATAACCTCAGATATGCAGATGACGTCACACTTATGGCAGAAAGAGAAGAACTAAAGAGCCTCTTGATGAAAGTGAAAAAGTTGGAGGAGAGTGAAAAAGTTGGCTTAAAACTCAACATTCAGAAAACAAAGATCATGGCATCTGGTCCCATCACTTTATGGCAAATAGACGGGGAAACAGCGGAAACAGTGGCTGACTTTATTTTGGGGGGCTCCAAAATCACTACAGATGGTGACTCCAGCGATGAAATTAAAAGATGCTTGCTCCTTGGAAGGAAAGTTATGACCAACCTAGCATATTAAAAAGCAGAGACTTTACTTTGCCAGCAAAGGTCTGTCTAGTCAAAGCTATGGTTTTTCCAGTAGTCATGTATGGATATAAGAAAGAAAAAGCTTGAGCACGAAAGAATTGATGCTTTTGAATTATGGTGTTGGAGAAGACTCTTGAAAGTCCCTTGGACAGCAAGGAGATTAAACCAGTCCATCCTAAAGGAAATCTGTCCTGAATATTCATTGGAAGGACTGATGCTGAAGCTGAAACTCTGATACTTTGGCCACCTGATGCAAAGAACCAACTCATTGAAAAAGACCCTGATGCTGGGAAAGATTGAAGGCAGGAGGAGAAGGGGACAACAGAGGATGAGATGGTTGGATGGCATCACTGACTCAATGGACATGAGTTTGAGTAAGCTCCTGGAGTTGGTGATGGACAGGGAGGCCTGGCGTGCTGCAGTCCATGGGGTCGCAGAGAGTCGGACACAACTGAGCAACTGAACTGAACAGCACTATGAACCAATTAAACATAACAAGACTCCAAACTCCTAAAGGGCAGGGACTCTGTGAATCAATATTTTATTTCCATGGCTTACCAAGCATCTCAATAAACACATGCTAATTAACCAAATGGATGAAAATAAATCTAACATCAAATAAAAGTAGTTTGATAGTTGACCGTTTTGCAAAGATGGCTGACCCTTGCTCTGGGATCAATAGTTCATGGAAAGGATGCAAATCCCTGGGTTCTCCTCATGCTACCCCACACAATATGTTTTAAGAACCTGCTTCTCCTGTGGAGATGTGAGCTGACTACGGGCATGAATGGAATAGTACACAGGCTTCATAAAAATGGATTGCAACTTCTTCATACCTGACTCTCAACCAAAGAATCATTTTCTGCCGGCAAGACTAGAACAAAATTTGTGTTTTTATCTTTCCGTTCACACTGACCAAGTTCACCAAGTTACATGGCAAGGCGGCTCCCCATTTTCTACATGGGAGGGGCGTAGGGCCTGGGGTGTGCAGGTTGTGCTGGAATTGAATTTCTACAGCACACAATCTGTGCTTAGACCGTATATTTATCTGGGCATTTTTGGAGATACTGAGGAGATTCCCAAGAGTTTGGTAAGGCCTCCCCAGCCAACCTGTAGTCACCATTTTAGAGAATCATAGCCTACTCCCTTCACAAGCCAGTGAGAATTCCATAAACCGTTATTCAAAGTATCAGCTTTTCCCTTGGAGTGTGCTTAGACCGTATATTTATCTGGGCATTTTTGGAGATACTGAGGAGATTCCCAAGAGTTTGGTAAGGCCTCCCCAGCCAACCTGTAGTCACCATTTTAGAGAATCATAGCCTACTCCCTTCACAAGCCAGTGAGAATTCCATAAACCGTTATTCAAAGTATCAGCTTTTCCCTTGGAGCTGTTTATCTTATCACCATGTCTCCCCTAGTGCCCCCACCCCAACAAAAGAAACCCCACAATTTCATCAACTCACAAAATCAGAGACTCTCAGATCAAACAAAACCTTTAAGATTAACAGCCCACCCATGTGGTTTTAATCCCCACTCTAACGTACCCTCCAGGTGCAGGGAACACAGACGCAACTTTAGGGATCTCTGATATTNCCAACAAAAGAAACCCCACAATTTCATCAACTCACAAAATCAGAGACTCTCAGATCAAACAAAACCTTTAAGATTAACAGCCCACCCATGTGGTTTTAATCCCCACTCTAACGTACCCTCCAGGTGCAGGGAACACAGACGCAACTTTAGGGATCTCTGATATTTTAAGCACATGCATACACTGTATTTACATGAATTCACATCCCTGTAAAAACAGGTACTTACCTTGATTTCCCCTCTGATCTATGGTCGAGGAAACTGGGACCCAGACATGCTGGGTGACTCACAGCCCACAGCTGTTGAGTCAGAGTGAGATCTAAACCTGAAAAAACTCCAAAGATGGTGCTCTTCCCAAGTCTGTACCCCACAGAGGCCAAGGGACAGATGCCATCTGCTGCGAGAAAGTCCTGCTAAGGGTGAGGACCCACCACTGCCCTTGCCTTTCACCCACCGTGTCACCTTATCAGGCCTCGGAGCTCAGGGCTAGAGACTCTTGGGTGGCCAGCATCTCGGACAGGTGAAGACAGCTCTCGGGTCCACCCGGTTCCTCGGGCCCACGGCCCCTTCAGGTTTTACCCAGCCAGGTGTCTGCTGTGAGTGCTCTCCTCCTCCTCCGCCTACAGGGCGAGCACAGGACAGAGGGGCGAGGCGGGAGGCGAGGGGCGAGAACTGTGGACACCTGTGGTCGATCATGTGGCGACTGTAAGAGCGCTGCAACAAGCGGCTTTGTGTTTTGAGACCTGAGTCTGAAGCCGGTGCCTGAGAAAGCTGCCATCTCTGCTTCTCATTGTCTTTGTGGGAAAGAAGGAGACAGGTGCACACAGGAGGGACTGGGGCTGCGTCCTGTCCTCCCTGCCCGCCCCACAGAGCAAGGGCCACAGATGCCTATTTTTATAGTCTTTTTAAAAAGCTTTCCTCCCCACTTCCCTTCTCTCCTTCCCTCTTCCTCTCCCTCCTTCCATTCTTTCTTCCTCCCTCTCTCCCTCCCTCCCTCCCTTCTTTCCCTCCTTCCTTCCT
>SJYX01009494.1:0-28835 GCA_006410675.1 Oreotragus oreotragus
CGAAAGTCACCCCGTGTATCGACTCACACCATGGTGGCACGTGTTACAGCTCTGTGGGAAAGCCTCGTGTGAAAGACTCAGATTCCTCAGTCAACTCGATGGGAAGCCTCACACTGCTACAACATTTTGGGAGGAAAAAGAACTAGCATGTCTCCACACGAGACAAGGCCTGGTTCGCCTTTGGAGTCTCCACAGGAACCTCAAGAACCACGTGAATACTGGGGAGGAAATCTCAGGTTGCGGCCTCCGCTCCTGACAAAGATTTAGGATGCAGCAATGAATGGAGAGGAATCACATGAGGCCCCTCGCTCCTCGAAGAGACACTGGCCTTTCCTGAGGCCTCATGAGTGTGTCCCTGAGGTCTCCATTGTAACTTGAGAGGAACCTGCCAAAACTAGAGGAAAACCCAGAGGTTCTCCCCTCCCGGACAGATGACGCCTTTTTCTGCTGTGGTGTCTCAACGGAAATCACACTTTCCCTCTTGAAACTCGAAAGCATCTCTCACATCCTTGCTACAAGTCAAGAAGTACATCCTTGGTGTTTCGACTGACACCACGGTGGCACGTGTGATAGCCCTGTGGGAAAGCTTCGTGGGAATGCCTCAGATCCCTGTGTAAACTCAATGGGAATCCTCACACTGCTACTACAGCTCGGAAGGAATGCAAACTAGCATTTCTCCACACCAGAAAAAGCCTGACTCCCCTATGGAGACTCCAGAGGAACCACAAGAACCATGTCAGCAATGGAGAGGAAACTTCAGGTTCCAGCCTTCGCTCCTGACAAACACTTAGGTAGTAGCACCGAAAGGAGAGGAATCCCTCGAGTCCCCTCGCAACTCGGAGTGACACTGGACTTTCCTGAGAGCTCATGAGTGTGTCCCAGAGTTCTCCATCTTAACTCGAGAAGACCCTGCCAAAAGTCGAGAAAAAACAGGAGGTTCTGCCCTCCAGGCGAGATGAGGCTCTTTTCGGCTGAAGGGTCTCGAGGGAAATCACACCTTCCTTCTTGAACATCAGAAGCATCCTACAAACGCATGCTGCAAGTTAAGACGTTCCCAGGCCTATCAGTCTTCACTCGAGTAGAAAAACAAAGTTCCCTGCACACCTCTGGAGGATTCCCAGTCTCCCCTCCTCAGTGTGAGACGAGGGTTCCTTTCTTGCTTTGTCGAGAAATGATTCCTGGGCTTCCCGTCGCATCTCAAGAGGAGGCGCTCTCCACAGGAAACTTGAGAGGAACTCCAGGAGTCGGGCAACCAAACCAAAAGAGGTGCAAAAGTCTCAGTCGAATCCAGATGAACGTGATTTCCCTGCAGTGCCTCGAAAGTCACTCGATGTATCGACTGACACCACGGTGGCACGTGTTACATCCCTGTAGGAAAGCCACGTGGGAATGCCTCAGATCCCTGTGTCAACACGATGGGAAGCCGCACACTGTCACTATCGCTTGGAAGGAAAGCAAACTAGCATTTCTTCACACCAGAAAAGACCTGATGCCCCTGTGGAGACTCCAGAGGAACCTCAAGAACCATGTCAGCAGTGGAGAGGAATCTTCAGGTTCCAGCTTTTGCTCCTGACAAACACTTCGGTAGCAGCACCGAGAGGAGAGGAATCCCTCGAGTCCCCTCGCAACTCGGAGTAACACTGGCCTTTCCTGAGAGCTCATGAGTGTGTCCCAGAGTTCTCCATCGTAATTCGAGAAGACCCTGCCAAAAGTCGAGAAAAAACAGGAGGTTCTGCCCTCCAGGCGAGATGAGGCTCTTTTCGGCTGAAGGGTCTCGAGGGAAATCACACCTTCCTTCTTGAACATCAGAAGCATCCTACAAACGCATGCTGCAAGTTAAGACGTTCCCAGGCCTATCAGTCTTCACTCGAGTAGAAAAACAAAGTTCCCTGCACACCTCTGGAGGATTCCCAGTCTCCCCTCCTCAGTGTGAGACGAGGGTTCCTTTCTTGCTTTGTCGAGAAATGATTCCTGGGCTTCCCGTCGCATCTCAAGAGGAGGCGCTCTCCACAGGAAACTTGAGAGGAACTCCAGGAGTCGGGCAACCAAACCAAAAGAGGTGCAAAAGTCTCAGTCGAATCCAGATGAACGTGATTTCCCTGCAGTGCCTCGAAAGTCACTCGATGTATCGACTGACACCACGGTGGCACGTGTTACATCCCTGTAGGAAAGCCACGTGGGAATGCCTCAGATCCCTGTGTCAACACGATGGGAAGCCGCACACTGTCACTATCGCTTGGAAGGAAAGCAAACTAGCATTTCTTCACACCAGAAAAGACCTGATGCCCCTGTGGAGACTCCAGAGGAACCTCAAGAACCATGTCAGCAGTGGAGAGGAATCTTCAGGTTCCAGCTTTTGCTCCTGACAAACACTTCGGTAGCAGCACCGAGAGGAGAGGAATCCCTCGAGTCCCCTCGCAACTCGGAGTAACACTGGCCTTTCCTGAGAGCTCATGAGTGTGTCCCAGAGTTCTCCATCGTAATTCGAGAAGACTCTGCCACAACTCGAGAAAAACCAGGAGGTTCTGCCCTCCAGGCGAGATGAGGCCCTTTTCAGATGAAGGGTCTCGAGGGAAATCACACCTTCCTTCTTGAACCTCGGAAGCGTCCTGCAAATGCTTGCTGCAAGTTAAGATGTTCCCGGCATATCAGTCTCCACTCCAGTAGAAAAACAATGTTCCCTGCACACCTCAGGAGGATCCCCAGTCTCCCCTCCTCTGTGTGAGACGAGGGTTCCTTTCCTGGTTCGTCAAGAAATGATTCCTGGCCTTCCCGTCGTATCTCAAGAGGAGGCGCTCTCCACAGTAAACTTGAGAGGAACTCCAGGAGTCGGGCAACCAAACCAAAAGAGGCGCAAAACTCTCAGTCGAATCCAGATGAACGTGATTTCCCTGCAGAGCCTCGATGTGTCAGCCCGTGTATCGACTGACACCATGGTGTCACGTGTTACAGACCTGTGGGAAAGCCATGTGGGAATGCCTCAGTCCCTGTGTCAACTCGATAGGAAGCCTCACACTGCTACTACAGCTCGGGAAGAAAGCGAACTAGAATTTCTCCACACGAGACAAGGCCTGATTCCCCTGTGGAGACTCCAGAGGAACCTGAAGTACCATGTCAGCACTGGAGAGGAAAACTCACGTTCCGTCATTTGTTCCTGACAAACACTTAGGAAGCAGAACCGAATGGAGAGGAATCTCACAAGTCTCTTTGGAACTTGGAGAGACACTGGCCTTTCCGGAGGCCTCATGAGTGGGTCCCAGAGGTCTCCATCCTAACTCGAGTGGACCCTGCTGCAACTCGAGAATAACCAGGAGGTCTGCCTTCCAGGCGAGATGAGGCCCTTTTTCGTTGCGGTGTCTCGACGGAAATCACACCTTCCCTCTTGAACCTCGAAACCGTCCTTCACACCCTTGCTGCAAGTCAAGAAGTTCTCTGACATATCCGTCTCCACTCGAGAGAAACAGCGAGGGTTCCTCCACAACTCAAGAGGAGCCCCGTTTCCCTCTCCTCAATGCGAGATAACGTTTTCTTTTCCTGCTTCAACTAGACACGATGCCTGGCGTTCCCTTCGCATCTCAAGTGGAGTCCTTCTCTATAGGAAAGTCGAGAGAAACTCCACGGGTGGTGCAACCATTCTGAAAGACACCATATGACTCAAACCACTCCAGCTGAAGCTGATTTCCCTGCACCTCCTCGAATGTTACCCAGAGTATCGACTCACACGATGGTGGCCCCTGTGACAGCCCTGTGGGAAAGCCCTGAGGGAAGGAACAGATCCCTGTCTCAAATCGACAGGAAGCCTGACTCTTCTGCTACAGCTGGGGAGGAAACCAGACGTGCATGTCTCCACTCCAGACGATGCCTGAAACCCTTGTGGAGACTCAAGAAAAACCCCAAGAACCCTGTCTTCAGTGGAGAGATACTTCATGTTGTGGCCTACACTCCAGACAAGGACTTAAGATGCAGCACCGACTGGAGAGGAATCCCAAGAAGCCCCTCTCAACTCGCCTTGGCACTGGCCTTTCCTGCGGCCTCCTGAGCGGTTCGCTGAGGTTCCCGTCGTAAATCAAGAGGAACCTGCCGTAACTCAAGAAAAACCAGGAGTTTCTCCCCTCTAGGTGAGATGAGGCCATTTTCGGCTGCAGGGTCTCAAGGGAAAACACACCTTCCCTCTTCAACTTTAGAAGCGTCGTTCAAACACTTGAGGCTAGTCAAAAAATTCCCTGACATATCTGTCTCCAATCGAGTAGAACAACGAAGGTATCTTCACAACTGAAGTGGATCCTCATTCTCCCCTCTTCAGTGTGAGACTAGGGTTCCTTTCCCTGATTCGTCAAGAAATGATTCCTGCCTTCCGATTGCATCTCAAGAAGAGGCGCTCTCCACAGGAAACTCTAGAGGAACTCCAGGGTTCGGGCCTGCAAAAAAAAAAAAAAAAAGAGGAGCAAAAGTCTCACTTGAATCCAGATGAACGTGAGTAAACTGCAGTTCCTCGAATATCACCCAGTGTATCGACTCACACCACGGTGGCACGAGTGACAGTTCTGTGGTAAACCCTCGTGGGAAAGCCTCAGATCTCTGTGTCAACACAATGGGAAGTCTCACACTGCTACTACAGCTCGGGAGGAAAACGGACTAGCATGTTTCCACACGAGACAAGGCCTGGCTCCCCTGTGAAGTCTCCAGAANTCACACCACGGTGGCACGAGTGACAGTTCTGTGGTAAACCCTCGTGGGAAAGCCTCAGATCTCTGTGTCAACACAATGGGAAGTCTCACACTGCTACTACAGCTCGGGAGGAAAACGGACTAGCATGTTTCCACACGAGACAAGGCCTGGCTCCCCTGTGAAGTCTCCAGAAGAAACTCAATAACCAGATCAGCACTGGAGAGGAAACCTCAGGTTACGGCTTCTGCTCCTGAGAAAGACTGAGGAGGCAGCAACGAATGAAGTGTAATCCCTTGAATCCCCTCTCAAATCGCAGAGACACTGGCCTTTCCTAGGGCCTCATGTGGGGGTCCCTGAGGTCTCCATCGTAACTCGAGAGGCACCTGCCGCAACTTGAGAAAAACCTAGAGTTTCTCCCCTTCAGGCGAGATGAGGACATTTCCGCTGTGGTGTCTGTACGGAAATCACACGTTCCATCTTGAAACTCGAAAGCGTTTCTCACACCTATGCTGCAAGTCAAGAAGTTCGCCGACATATCTTTCTAGACTTGAGTGAAACAAGAGGGTCCCTCCACAACTCAAGAAGAGCCCCGTTTCACTCTCCTCAATGCAAGATGAGCATATTTCTCTGCTTAGGCGAGACATGATTCCTGGTGTTCCTTTCACATCTCAAGTGGAGGCCTTCTCTACAGGAACGTCGAGATGAACTCCAGGGGTCATGCAACCATTCTGAAACACCCTCGTATGATTCACTCTACTCCAGCTAAAGCTGATTTTGTAACACTGCCTCGGGTGTTATCCAGAGTATCGATTCACACCTTGGTGGCCCCTGTAACAGCCTTGTGGGAAAGCCTTGAGGAAAGACACAGATCCCTGTGACACCTCGAAGGGAAGTTTGACTCTGCTGCTACAGCTGGGGAGGAAAACGGACTTGCACGTCTCCATTCGAGACAAGGACGGATTCCCATGTGGAGACTCCATAGGAACCCCAAGAACCCTGTCTGCAGTGTCGAGGAAATTTCAGGTTGCGGCCTACGCTCCAGTCAAGGACTTAAGTTACGGCACCGACTGGAGAGGAATCCTGAAAAGCCTTTCGCAACTCGCATGAAACCTGGCATTTCCTGAGGCCTCCTTAGCGGGTCCCTGAGGTCCCCATCGTAAGTCGACAGGAACCTGACGTAACTCGAGAAAAACCAGGAGGTTCTCCCCTCCAGGAGAGATGAGGACCTTTTCCACTACAGGGTTTGGAGGGAAATGACACTTTCACTCTTGAACCTCGGAAGCGTCCTTCAAACATTTGCTGCAAGTTAAGAGGTTTCCTGACATATCTGTCTCCACTCGAGGAGAAGAATGAAGGTCCCTGTACAACTCATGAGGATCCCCATTCTCCCCTCCTCATTGTGAGACCAAGGTTCCTTTCCATTCTACGTCGAGAAATGATTCTTGGCCATCCCGTCACATCTCAAGAGGAGGCACTCTCCACAGGAATCTCGAGAGGAACTCCAGGAGACGGGCCACAAAACCAAAAGAGGCACAAAAGTCTCAGTCAAATCCAGATGAATGTGATTACCCTGCAGTGCCTCGAAAGTCACCCCGTGTATCGACTCAAACCATGGTGGCACCTGTGACAGCCCTTTGGGAAAGCCTCGTGGGAATCTCTCAGATCCCTGTGTCAACTCGATAGGAAGCCTCACACTGCTACTAACGCTCGGAAGTAAGGCAAACTAGCATTTCTCCACACCAGAAAAGGCCTGACTCCCCTGTGGAGACTCCAGAGGAACCTCAAGTACCATGTCAGCAGTGGAGAGGAAACTTCAGGTTCCAGCCTTTGCTCCTGACAAACACTTAGGGAGCAGCACCAAAAGGAGAGGAATCCCTCGAATCCCCTCGCAACTCAGAGTGACACTGGCCTTTCCTGAGAGCTCATGAGTTGTCCCAGAGTTCTTCATCTTAACTCGAGAAGACCCTGCCATAACTCGAGTAAAACCAGGAGGTTCTGCCCTCCAGTAGAGATGAGGCCCTTTTCGGCTGAAGGGTCTCGAGGGAAATCACAGCTTCCTTTTTGAACCTCGGAAGCGTCCTACAAACGCTTGCTGCAAGTTAAGACGTTCCCCGGCATATTAGTCTCCACTCCAGTAGAAAAACAACGTTCCCTGCACAACTCAGGAGGATTCCCAGTCTCCCCTCCTCAGTGTGAGACGAGGGTTCCTTTCCTGCTGCATCTAGAAAAGATTCCTGGCCTCCCTGTCGCATCTCAAGAGGAGGCGCTCTCCACAGGAATCTTGAGAGGAACTCCAGGAGTCGGGCAACCAAACCAAAAGAGGCACAAAAATCTCAGTCGAATCCAGATGAACGTGATTTCCCTGCAGTGCATCGAATGTCACCCCGTGTATCAACTGACACCACGGTGGCACGTGTTTCAGCCCTGTGGGAAAGCCACGTGGGAATACCTCAGATTCCAGTGTCAACTAGATGGGAAGCCTCACACTGCTACTACAGTACAAAAATCTCAGTCGAATCCAGATGAACGTGATTTCCCTGCAGTGCATCGAATGTCACCCCGTGTATCAACTGACACCACGGTGGCACGTGTTTCAGCCCTGTGGGAAAGCCACGTGGGAATACCTCAGATTCCAGTGTCAACTAGATGGGAAGCCTCACACTGCTACTACAGCACGGGAAGAAAGCAAACTAGCATTTCTCCACACGAGAAAAGGCCTGACTCCCCTGTGGAGACTCCAGATGAACCTCAAGAACCATGTCAGCACTGGAGAGGAAACCTCAGGTTCTGGCCTTTACTCCTAACAAACACTTAGGAAGCAGCACCGAATGGAGAGGAATCCCGCAAGTCTCTTAGCAACTCAGAGAGACACTGGCCTTTCCGGAGGCCTCATGAGTGGGTACNCCTCAAGAACCATGTCAGCACTGGAGAGGAAACCTCAGGTTCTGGCCTTTACTCCTAACAAACACTTAGGAAGCAGCACCGAATGGAGAGGAATCCCGCAAGTCTCTTAGCAACTCAGAGAGACACTGGCCTTTCCGGAGGCCTCATGAGTGGGTACCAGAGGTCTCCATCATAACTCGAGAGGACTCTGCTGCAACTCGAGAATAACCAGGAGGTTCTGTCCTCCAGGCGAGATGAGGCCCTTTTTCGTTGCGGTGTCTCGACGGAAATCACACCTTCCCTCTTGAACATCGAAAGCGTCCTTCACACCCTTGCTGCAAGTCAAGAAATTCTCTCACATATCCGTCTCCACTCGAGCGAAACATCGAGGGTCCGTCCACAACTCAAGAGTAGCGCTTTTTCCCTCTCCTCAATGCGAGATGACGTTTTCTTTTCCTGCTTCGACTTTACATGATGCTTGCCGTTCCCTTCGCATCTCAAGTGTAGTCCTTCTCTACAGGAAAGTCGAAAGGAACACCACGGTTGGTGCAACCATTCCGAAAGACCACTATATGACTCAAACAACTTCAGCTGAAGCTGATTTCCCTGCACATCCTCGAATGTTACCCAGGGTATCGACTCACACCATGTTGGCCCCTGTGACAGCCCTGTGGGAAAGCCTTGAGGGAAGGAACCGATCCCTGTGTCAAGTCAACAGGAACCTGACTCTGCTGTTACAGCTGGAGAAGAAAACGGACGTGCATGTCTCCACTCCAGACGAGGCCTGAATCCCATGTGGAAACTCCAGAGGAACCCCAAGAACCCTGTCTGCAGTGGAGAGAAACTTCAGGTTGCGGCCTACGCTCCAGACAAGGACGTAAGGTGCAGCACCGACTGGACAGGAATCCCAGGAAGCACCTCTCAACTCGCCTTGGCACTGGCCTTTCCTGAGGCCTCCTGATCGGAACGCTAAGGTTCCCGTCGTAACTCGAGAGAAACCTGCCGTAACTCGAGAAAAACCCGGAGGTTCTCCCCTCCAGGCGAGATGAGGCCTTTTTCCGCTGCAGCGTCTCAAGCGAAATCACACTTTCCCTCTTGAACTTCTGAAGCATCGTTCAAACACTTGAGGCTAGTCAAAAAATTCCCTGACATATCTCTCTCCAATCGAGTAGAACAACGAAGGTATCTTCACAACTGAAGAGGATCCCCATTCTCCCCCTTTAGTGTGAGATGAGGGTTCCTTTCCCTGATTCGTTGAGAAATGATTCCTGCCTTCCCATTACATCTCAAGAGGAGACAATCTCCATAGGAAACTCGAGAGGAACTCCAGAGTTCGGGCCTGTAAAAAAAAAAAAAAAGAGGAGCAAAATTCTCAGTCGAATTCAGATGAATGTGATTAAACTGCAGTTCCTCGAATATCACCCAGTGTATCGACTCACACCACGGTGACACGTGTGAAATCTCTGAGGGAAAGCCTCGTGGAAAGCCTCAGATCTCTGTGTCAACACAATGGGAAGCCTCACACTGCATCTAAATTTCGGGAGGAAAACGGACTATCATGTCTCCACACGAGACAAGGCCTGGCTCCCCTGTGGAGACTCCATAGGAAACTGAAGAACCAGATCAGCACTGGAGAGGAAACCTCAGGTTGCAGCTTCTGCTCCTGAGAAAGACTTAGGATGCAGCAACGAATGAAGTGTAATCCCTTGAATCTCCTCGCAAATCGGAGAGACACTGGCCTTTCCGGAGGCCTCATGAGTGTATCCCCTGTCTCTTATACACATCTGCGACCTGGGCCTTGTCTCGTGTGGAGACATGCTAGTCCGTTTTCCTTCCAAGATGGAGTAGCAGTGTGAGGCTTCCCATCTAGCTGACAGAGGAATCTGGGTCTTTCCCACCAGGCTTTCCCACAGAGCTGTCACACGTGCCACCATGGTGTGAGTCGATACACGGGGTGACTTGCGAGGCACTGCAGGGTAATCACATTCATCTAGATACGACTGAGACTTTTGAGCCTCTCTTGCTTTGGTGGCTCGACTCCTGGAGTTCCTCTGGAGATTTCTGTGGAGAACGCCTCCTCCTGAAATGCGACGGGATGGCCAAGAATCATTTCTCGACGTAGAAGGGAAAGGCTGTCTCTTATACACATCTGCCCCCCCACCCGCTCAGTTCAGGGTGTGCATACGGGCGGCGGCGCTTAATCACAGCTGGCCCCAATTCTGGACTGGGGGGCTCGGGAAGGTGGGCCCTGGGAGCTGGCGTGGCGCTGGGGCCATCAGAGCTCGGCGTCCGGCTTGACCAGGTGGCCGCTGAAGGTGATGTAGAGGTCGCCGCGCTCGCCGAAGATGGCATTGTCGCGGTCGCGCTGGAACATGCGCACCCAGACGGCGTCGCCCGCGGCCAGCGGCAGCAGCAGGCTCTGCGCCTGCATCACGCTGCGCTCGCTGGGCTGTGCGTACAGCACGGCTGCCGCGCCCGCATTGCGCATGATGTGCAGGTAGGTCTCCTTGTAGTTCCAGGTGTGCACGTTGAGGCTCAGGAAATAGACGCCGGGCGTGGTGCAGAGGAAGCGGCCGGAGGCCAGGTCGAAGGCGCCGTCCAAGTTGACCAGCTCCGTGTCGAAGGTCACCGCCTGGAGGGTGTCGGCGCTGTGCAGCCCCTCGCGCCGGCCCACCGAGAAGGCTGCGTAGGCGCGCGGGCACTGCGCGCCTGGCAGCCCCGCCTGCCCCTTCTGGCCCTTGCGGCCCCGGAGGCCCCGAGAGCCAGGCGGGCCCTCCTTCCCGCTCCTGCCAGAGCGACCTCTGACCCCCGCTTCGCCCTTCTCACCTGCCGGGGAGGGGCGAGGGGTGAGAAGCCGCCCCAGGTCAAGGCTCCCAGGGTCAGATTCTCTGGCCACGCGGCCCTGCAAGTGACCTCGCCTCTGTGGGCCTCAGTCTCCTCTCTCAGAGGGGCGCTAACTCACCCTCCAAGGAGCAAAGAGTAAGAAGCCACACCCCGAGGGCCTGGCTGTTCTGGGGTCTGTGCTGACCATCATGCGGGGCTAGGGGGTTCAGGCAGCCGCCAGAGGAAGGGTCTGAACTGGTCTTTGAAGGAGAGCGCTGGGGTTCAAGCTCAGTGCAGCCGGCAATCCAGCCCCCAGGGTGAGGCCCTCCCAGAGCCCTGCCCCTAGGGGAGGGGAAGGGGCCTGGGTCCCCTCTGGGGGTGAGAGAGGCAGGCCCTTCCCCTCCCCTAGGGGCAGGGCTGAGGGCAGCCTCAGGCCCCCTGTCCACAGCCCCTTCCCCGGGACACCCTCTGCCCACCTGGGGGGTGGCTGTGAAGAGCGGGGAGCAGGCACCCATCCATTGTCCCCTCGGGGCCCCCCGCCTTCCCAGACCCTGCCCTGGTCCCTGTCCCCTCCCCTCAGCATAGGTGTCCCTGTAGGGCCGGGGGCAGGGGAGGCCACCCTTCTGGGGACACTCACCTTTGAGGATGGAGATGTCAATAATGGGCCGCAGGCGGGGCAGCCCCGCCCATGCATCCCCATCACTCATGCGGGCGTCAGGGCCAGGGGCGGCGGGAGGCCAGGCTGGACGGCAGCACTGCACGCACGGCCGGTGGGGCAGCCCCAGGCCACGCCAGGCCCCAGCAGGCAGCACCAGGAGCAGCACGAGGACAGGGGCCACCATCCAGGCCAGGGCCTGGGGCCGGGCAGGAAGGGAGGAGAAAGGTGGGAGAGAAAGGCAGGGAGTGGAGGGCTTGCCCTGCTGAGCCCCCAGCGCCCCCACGGCAGCCTGGCAGCTCCCCTGTGTGGGGAGACAATGGGGGGCCTAGGGAGCCACGTGGGTGGGGAGGGACAGCTGGGACCCCTCGGGGGGGCTGCGGGGGGTTAGCCAGAGCCTTGTCCCGCACAAAGCACCCTGTCAGCCCCTCCTGGACTCTCATCCCTCCCTGACACCACTGATGGGTCCTTCCCCGGGACTGAGACTCCTCCTTGACACAGCCTGGGGGCCACCACTGCTGGGAGGGCCCTGCACCGCCCTACCGTGGGAGCTGACACTTCCTGGGCACTGCTCCTTGCTCGTGCCCTTCCCTCCCTGAGGCCTTAGTTCTGGGTGGCAGCGGGTACCCTCAGTGCCTGCAGTGGGGGAGTCTGGGTCCCCAAAGCCCCCGTGGCCGGAGACCCCACACCCAGCAGATGCAGGGGGTGCTGAGTGGGGATGGGGGCTCTGAAACAGCCCCCAAACCCCCCCTCACCGGAACTGGCCAGGGCCCTCCAGGAGGGACTACTTCAGGGAAGGTTATGCCCCCCACCCCACACCCCACACTCCGGGTAGCCGGGCCCCGGGCCCATGTTGGGTGGGGCCCGACATGAGGCAGTTTCTGCCGGGCTGCCTTGCTGGGCAGAGGGGACATGTGCATCCTGACCCCCTAGGAGAAGGGAGGGTAACCGGGGAGGCTGCCCCGGCCCCCACCCAGCTATACAGAAGCTGGTCTTTAATCTCTGCCAGTCCTGAGCCTCTGGTCTCCATGTCCCTTCTCCCGGGAGAGCCTGCCTAACCCCAGGCCCATCAGTGCCAGGTGGAGCCACACTTTCCAGCTGCTGGGGGCCTTGGGTGAGCTCCATATGGGCCCGGGCCTCAGTTTTCCTGGCAAATGGACTCTGCCTGCCCTGTTCTCCCAAGGGCTGCATCCGAGAGGCTCAGGCAGGGTTGGTCTCCTGCAAGGGCAGATGTGTGAGATCGGGGTCCTCACTCTTCCCTGTACCCTGGCCATCCTGAGCAAATACCCAAGCCCCCTCTTCCAGGAAGCCCTCAGGACTGCAGCCCAAGATATAGGCCTTCCTCTCATGTGGTCTGAGACCCACTCCCAGGCTGAGCTTTCCTGGCAGGTGGGACCCCTTCTCTCTACCACCTTCTCAAACCTCGCAGACCCTCACCTGCCCCCTGACCCACACTGGACCCTGCAGGACTCTCCTGGACCCCTCCCATGGAGGAAACGGACCGCCGTGGGTGTCTCCTGGGCAGCCACCCCCGCAGGCAGACCTGTGCTGCTGGGGCCCTTACCCCAGGCCCTGCTCAAGGTTGCTATGAAGACCACCACCCACCCCCATTGCCCGTTACCATTTCACAGCCGGGTGTTGCTGCCTGCCTGGCGGTCTCCGGCGTCTCTGCGCAGCGGCCAGTGAAAGAGCCCTTTCATGCCCGCCCCAGGCACCCGTGGCTTCCCTCTGGGCCATCCAAGACCAACAGGCCTCGGGCCAGCTTCCGAGCTCCCAGCAGGAGGCTCACGGGGCCCCGTTGCCCACCGCCCGGCCTGCCACCTGCCACAGCCCTGCCTGGGGGGCTCCGGGGTCCTCCCCCAGCCCTGTCGTGGCGGGGCTTGGGGGCCTGGGGCGGCCAGGACTGCGAGGCTGGCTGCCATCTGGGGTGCGATGACTTAGAGGGAGTCCAGGAGGCTGGAGCAGTGGCTGAGTGGAGACTGGCAATGAGGCCGGAAGCCAAAGTGGGACCCAGACCACTCGCCGGTGCCAAGCCCACCTAGCGACAGTGGCACCCGCCCGTCTCTGCCTGGGCCTGGCGAGTGGCACTGGGGAGTGGGGGCAGCGCCTGGCCAGGCGGTGGTGGCACCCGCCCGTCTCTGGCTGGGCCTGGTGAGTGGCACTGGGGGATGGGGGCAGCGCCTGGCCAGGCGGTGGTGTCTGCCCCCGCCTCCCGCCACACCGGAGCAGGGCTGTGGCGCCCAGCGGAGAGGCTGTGATACCCTGTTGGGGGTCCTTGGCAGTAGCTGAGCCTTTCAGGGGATGAGGGTTATGTCCCTGCGATGCCAGCCCCCTCCGGCAGGAATGCCTCACAGGGCACCCCGCGCAGTGGCAGGCAGGGGCTGTGACCACACCAGGACCTGGCCTCATGCTTGCTTGGGCCTGGGCAGCTGGACACTGGGCCCTGGGCAGCGGCTGGCGCCTCGGCCTCTGAACACGAAGCCATGTGACTCCCTGAGAAGCATCCCTGCCCCCTCGACCACACCAAGCCAGGCTGCCTGGCGGCAGGGCACCGACATGGCCTGGGGAGCTGGGGCCACCTTCTGGGAGGCAGGCTGCAGGCACCTGGGACTGGCTTGCTCGCCCTTGTGGATCTGGGCACAGCCCCGGGTCCGGCACTCCCCACAGGCATCCCGTGCCCTCCTCGCTGCTGACCATGGAGGAGGCAGGCTGGAGGTAGAGGGGGAGACAGGGGACCCTGCCTCTGGGGGATTCTCATGCCAGGCTGGGGAGAGCAGAGCAGGTGAGGGCTGTGGTCAGGGGAGCCCACCAGCTGGAGCTGGTTCCCAGATGCCCCCAGCCCCTGGAGGTGAGGGTTCACGAAGCAGTGCTCAGCCACTCCCATGCCTTGTCCTTGTCTGGAGCAAGGACACGTTCTTGTGGAATCCAGATCGGATGGCCTGGACGGAGGCCTCTCTACAGACGCCCCCCGCCACCCCCCGCCAGGGCTGGGCTAACCCAGGCTCTGGCCGGAGCTGCTGGGCCCAGGGCTGGGCTGGAAGCTCCTCTCTGCCTGCTCCACTTCCGTCTCAGGGGCTTCTGGGGCACCCAGAGAGAGGTAGACGCGCGGGCTCCACTGCTCCCTGCGTCCGACCTCGTTTCCCCATCTGTAAAATGGGCACCAGGGATTCAGCAGTGGCCAGAGTGTCCACGGGCTTCAGCCACCCTCAGGGCCTTGGTGTGCCCCTGTGCCTCCGGCTCCCCACTCCTGCAGGGCTTGAATCCCTGGGGGTGGGCGCAGCTGTCTGCCTCCTCCCCAGGGCTGCTGACTCCCCAGAGACGAACCCACCGCCTCGGGAACCTGCCGAGCAGCCCGGGGCCATCCCTCAGCTCCAGGGCCTGGTCATTTGTCTCTACAAGAGGACAAGATTTCCAGCCTCACGGGTGGTCATGAGACAACTGTGAACAATGAGTGCCTGGCCCCCCGGGCCGTGGAGATAATGAGCTTTGCACAGCACCTCCACTTGGCTCCCCGTCAGCGGCCCCAGTGGGGGGTGGGGCTGGGACACGGAGGCCCTGGGCGCTGATGGGGGCTCCGCACAGCATGGCCTCAGCTGATAATGGGGTCTGAGAGCTGCGAGTGTGCGGCCGGGTTATTATCTCCTGGCCTCTTAATGCAAGCTGCCCGAGTCCTGCTGATGAGCTGCTGTTGGGGAGGGAAGCGGCCCCCTTGAGCTCGTCAGCGGGGGGCACAGGGAGAGAGTCTCGGCGGAGGGGGAGAGAGAAGGCCTGGTGCTGCTCGAGGGGTGCCCCAGAGGCAGCGCCCACTTCTGTCCAGAGCTGTGGACACCCCCACCCCCAGCTCAGGTGTGCCCTCTGGTGCCCAGAGCCCATGCCAGGTGGGGGTGGCAGGGAGCGGTCCCACGGTTCCCTGGGTGATCACTGCCCCAGGCCTGCAGTGTGCAGCCCAAGGGCCAAGTCCTTTGGGGGTAACAGGGCCAGCACCATGTTCTGACGCCCCCACTAATGAGAGGGGAGTGCCAGCAGGCCTTGAGTGACTGTCCAGGGCACGGTAAAGAAAAACAGAGCTTCAGCCGCCACTGCGAGGCCCAGAGGCCGTGACCAGTGGTGATGGGAGGTGACGCTCCCCCGGAAGCATCTGGCAGGTGGCCCAGGTGGTCAGCGGAGGGCAATGAGGGGGACCTCGACTGACCCCTGTCCTGAGGTGGGGACTGGGGGTTCCCCAGGCAGGAGACCCCTGGCCTCCCACGGTGGGAATGATGGGGTCCACAGGCAAAGCCCGCCTGCCCAGGTGCGCACCCTGAGTAGCAAGCTAACGTGCTCTTTATTCGAGGAGGGGCGGGCCCTGCGCCCGGCGGTCACTGGTAGCCGGCCAGCTGCAGCACAGTGGGGTAGTGGGCACGGTGGGCCAAGCACTTGTGGCGGTCGATGAAGAGGCTGTTGGTCTTGACCACGATGTCCTTCTCCAGGCTCATGCGCGTGTCCTCCAGGTTGCGCAGGGACTGCTCTGCTTCCAGAAGCTTCTCCTTCAGCGCTGCCAGGGACAGGTTCAGCTCCTCCACCTCGCTCACCAGCCTGTGGGCAGAGGTGGGCTGAGTGGGGCCAGCCTGGACACGGGGCCTGCCGAGGGCGCCAAAGGGGCAGCCCCGGGTTCAAAGGCTGGGGACCCGGGCGGGGCATCCTGCTCAATACACTCGGCCATAGAAGAACCCCCAAAAGCCCCAGGGGAGACTCAGGCTAGGAGGGGGAGGTGCATCTACCCTGTCGTCAGAGGTATGGAGGGCCAGGACAGGTGGTTGGGGCGGCCATGTGGCTCGGGGAGCTCTGCCTCCCAGACCCCGAGATTCCAGACCAGGGTGAACTGGGGAGTGTGGCTGGCCCTGGCACGCAGAGACCCACACAGTGTTCCCCCAAAGGACATGCAGTGTCCAGTGGTGCTTGGGCAGGAGAGGGAATGTGGGGGCCCAGTATGTGGGGTGGGGGTGAGGTGGGGGCCAGCATTTTTCCTCTTTACATATTCAGGGCCGTGTGTCAAGGAGTGATCAAGGGGGCCCCAGAGGCTGAGGAGGCCTGGGGGCGGGTGGACGGCACCCGTGTGGTGGAGGGTGATGGCCCAGCCCAGGGAGGCCCCTGCGGCCACAGCACCTGAACTGGGCAGCGTCTCGGCACAGCTCCACATTGGGCCGGTGGGAGCGCTGGTACAGGCGAGTCTGGGCCACCTTCAGAGGTGCCTCCTTGTCCTTGATGGCCTGCTTCAATGCCGCGATGTTGTGCTCCTGGTCTGTGATCTCCCGCAGCGTCTGCACACAGGACAGCCCGTGGGTCACCCTCTGGGTCTTACCCACACAGGATGGCCCTGTGGGTCACCCCGCACCCCAAGCCCTAACCCCTGCTTCTAAGGGCAGTGTGGAAGCAGGGAGGGTGTGCACGGCCACCTCAGCCCTGCCATGGGCACCCAGAGGCCTGGGGTGGGGCTGGGGGAGGACAGCAAAGCTCAGCGCACAGAGGCTTTGTCCTAAGAGCCTCAGCCTTGAGGTCACCAGACCCCAACCCTGGCCAGGTCCTGTGGAGACGAAGGCAGCAAAGGTCACCCAGAGAGCCTGGGGTCAGGACCCTGCTGAGCCAGGGCCAGCATCAGGGACACCCCCTAGACAGCAGAGCCTGCCACCACCTTCCTTGCTCTGGCCTGCAGCCCACCCCTGTAACAGTCACGCCACTGGCAATGCCACCATCCTCAAATGTCATTAGGCTTTCTCATCAGCTTAACGAGGGCCCTGGGGGAGGAGGGGGGGCCTTGACCAGGGTTCCCTCAGGATGGACAGGGCCGAGGTGGGGCAAGGGCCAGGCCAGGCTGTAACCAGGGCATAGTGGGCAGTGGGAGTGTGATGGTCTGGGCTACCCATTCTGAGCCTGGTCTTCGCAGTTACTGGCGGAGAGCCAGTCTCAGGGGCTGCCCTGGCGGGGCCAGATCATGAGCTGGGCGTGGCCTGGCTGCGCAGTGGGCGTGTCCAGGGTGTGCCCTGGCTGCGGGATGGGCGTGGCCTGGCCTCAGGCTGAGCGCAATCGCGAGGCCTCACCTTGCGCAGGTGGTGCTCCAGCTTGTGGCGGGCGTCCTCCAGCTCCTCGCACCGCCGCCCAAAGGCCAGGTTCACGGCGTCGCACTGCAGCCGCAGGTCCTCGGACGTGTCCTGCAGGATGCAGTCGATGAGGTTCCGCAGGTTGACCGAGGCCAGGCGCTCGCGCTCAGCGCGGTACAGGTGTTCCTGGGTGAACGTGGCCCAGGTCTCGGGTGTGGAGGCACTACGGGTGGGGGGAGTGGGCCGACACCGCAGTCGGTGGGGGGTACCTACCAGGACCTCCCCGCGCCCGCCACACCCCGAGTCCCCAGCGCCTCGGCACGGACGACCACCCGCAGTCCTAGAGCCACACCGCGGCCCCGCGCCCCCGTGCCCCGCCCCTTACAGCGCCGTAGGGTCTCTGCGCGAGCTCCCAGCGCTTCCTGGGCCGCCCGGTGGTCCCCGCGCGCGTGCCCCGACGGCCGCGGCTGCGCCGGGTGGTCGCCGTGCGTCCCCTGCCGGCCGCACGCGGAGCTGCAGCCCGCTCCCCTCTACACACACACACACACACACACACGCACTCTCTCTCTCTCTCTCTCACACACACACACTCACTCTCACACACTCACATGCACACGCACACATTCTCTTTCTCACACACACTCTTACTCTCACACACATACATACACACCCCCTCTCACTCTCACACTCAATCTCACACGCTCACACACACTCTCACACATACTCTTACTCTCACACATTCTCACACATACACACTCACACACACTCTCACTCTCACACTCTGTTATGCACACACTGCACACTCTCACACTCTCAATCTCATACTCTCACACACACTCTCACACACTCACTCTCACACACACTCTCACACACTCACTCTCACTCAGACTCTCACTCAAACACACATATACACTTTCTCTCACACACTCTTCTCTCTCTCACACACACACACACACCCCGCCCCCAGTGCTAAGTCCTGCCTCCCTCTGTGAAGCCCAGCCGGGATGGTCAACCGTGTGTGCCCGGCACATGGGTGGGGGTCCCGCCGGTCGCCTGCCCACCCCAGGAGCAGAAGAGCTGCACAGAGGCCCCCGGCGGAGGGGCGGGGAGCCCGGGCGGGATCTCACAGCCCCACCTCTCCTCGAACTTGGCCGAGTGCGGGTAGAACTGCACGTCGGTGCTCTCGTTGTTGTAGCGGCAGCAGGCCTCGTCGGTGTTGTAGGCCTCCACCTTGTCGGACCAGTCCATCTCGCAGGTTTCCTTGTGCTCCCGGTTCAGACTGCGGGCGAACAGCGGGCAGGGCCTGCGTCAGGGCGGGCGGGGAGCTGGGCGCACCCCGACGCTGGGCACGGCCAGCCCCCAGGCGGCAGGGGGCCCTCATCTGCTGACGGTGGGCCCCGGGGTGCTGGTCTGGCTCTAGATGTCCAGGCCCCTTGGCCACCCCCACCTGCCCAGTGCCCCCTCCCCGCCCTGTGCTCCTGGCTGTGGCCGGGGACAGTCTGTCACCTCTCGGAGCCTCAGGGCCGGGTCACCCGACCTCCTGCCTACAGTGGCCTGAGGGGTAAGAGGACGGGGTCACCCCAAGGGCAGCTCTGGAGGCCGCCCAGACCCACCGAATCTGGCTCACAGCCTGCAAGGTGGTCCTTTTCAGGAGCTCCTGAATGTTCCGGATGAGCTCAGCCTCCTGGGGGAGAAGACCCCCGCCCCTGGTGAGAGTCTGAGGACCTCCGGCTCTTAAGCCCCGAGGAGGAGCAGAGTTTCGGGTGACGCCCAGTGGAACTGGGCCCTGCGTGTGGCCCCAGTCTGTTTGGTGGAAGTGGGAGCGAGCCTGGCTCTCTTAGCGGATTTATTCTGGGCTTGGAGCACCTTGTCTGGGGCGCTGCAGTGGGTTCTTTGGGGGCCTTCTATGGGCTGTGGGGAACATCAGCCAACGTGGCTCCCGCTTGCTGGGCACACAGCACCCCCGGGCTCTGGGCCATCACTGGCGCCTGCCCACGGGCCCCGGAGAGCCCAGCAATAGCCTCTGAGGACCCTATCAACTAAGTCCCCACCCAGGACTCCCCTCACACCCCCAGGACACACGGGAACCCTGTGTTTCCTCCTGCCTCCCCGACGGGTTCACTTCCTGTGGAGGAAAACCCTCCCTGGATCTGAATCTTTCCCTCCACTGGGCTCTAGGCCCTTGTGTCCGGTTCTGGCCCGCCTTCCTGTCCTGACTCGGTTGTCCATGTACTACTGGGCAGGGGGCCTGGCTCAGAACAGAGCCATCCCTCCTGGAGCCTTAGGAGGTTCTTGAGTGAATGAGTGTGAGGGTGGGGCCGTGGGGGATGGCAGAGGAAGGGCTTGGGCTTAGGGGAGGCACCCAGGTTTGAGGGGGTCCCCGCGTGCCTGACTGTGTGTGTCTCCCCACGTCTCATGAGTGCCTGTGGCTGCAGCCCACTCACAGCTGAGGCCCTTCCCCACCAGCATCAGGGGCCTGGCCTGGGTGACCCCCAGTCCTTCGGGGCTGCCCAAAGGACAGGTCCTGCCGACTCTCTTTGTGGGATGCCCGAGGCCTCCACCCCACCTTCACCGTCCACACCTGCACCCTGGCCTGAGGCTGGATTTCCAACACGGACATCGGCAGGGTGGGAGTGTGGTAGGGCTCCACCTCTGTGAACTCAGGGTTAGGCTTCATCTGCATGACCCAGGGTGACCAGAGGGGCAGTTCAACAGGTGCTGGGACCCGGGGGTGACCGAGGGACCACCCAGTAGGTACCGGCGCCACCATGACCTGACCAGGAGGGTCTCCCTTGGCCTGCACACATTCCAACCCCAGCCAGCCACCCTGGGCCCCAGCTCAGGCCATTCCTGGTTTCCTGGGGGCCGATTCCCACCCTGTCTCAGGCCAACATCATCCCGGCACATATTCCAGGCTGAATGCCACCATGGCCTAGGCCCTGCCTCTCCCCGAGTTGGAGCCGGGGTGGAACGGGCAAGTGGGCAAGCACCAGGCTCCAGCCCTGCCCCCCGTGCAGGGGGCACCCAGGCCACGGTGCCCTTCACCCAGCAGGGCCTGATTGGCCCACCTTGCAGGGAGCTCAGCCTTGCCCAGCACCCACTGTGGGAACCAGGCGGAGGGAAGGCCAGACCTGGCACCCTCCCGCCTCCCCACAGGGAGCCCAAGTTCCGCCCCTGCCCCCAGCTGGGGAGGCCCCAGGACCAGTTGGTTCTGGCACCCCACCCCTCTGTGCCTGGGCGTGTGCTCAAGTGTCCCCACGTGGGCAGAGAGTGCAGGCTCCCGGGGGTGCCCAGGCACCAAGACTCTGCACAGCCAAGTCGAAGGGGGAACACTGGGAAGGTCGTGCTCCCTGGAGAGAGCTGGGAGGCCGGTCTGCGGCTCCAGGGACCAGGCAGCCGAACCTTCAGCAGCTCGATCTCTACACAGTCGCGCGCCAGGTCAGGGTGCTGGCGGCGCTCGCGGCACTGCAGGTTGTCAGTGACGATGGAGAAGGGCCCGGCCGTGGCGTCCAGGGCGCGCTCCAGCCGCTGCTTCTGGGCCAGCAGCAGCTCAGTCTCGGAGGCCAGCTCCTCCACCTGGCGCTGCAGCTCCGACTTCCAGCCATGCGTGTCCTGCAGGCGCCCGCCCACCTTCCTCGTGGAGTCTTGCTGCGTGCGCTGCGCCAGCGCCTCGGTCTCTGCCGCCAGCTGCTGGCTCTCGTGGCGCTGCCGCTCCGAATGGTCGCGGTCGGCAAAGGCCTGGTGGTAGCGGGCATAGCAGTTCTGGAACCACTCGTCCAGTAGGTACTTGGCCGTGCGGAAGCCGGAGGTGGCCAGGCCCGAGGACGTGTGGGCGCCCGTGTTTTGGGCCACATCGTACAGCTTGTGGGGCAACTGGCATGCTGGCACCGTCTGTGGGGCGGGCTCCTTGGTCAGGAGGATGTCCGTCTGTGCCATGGCGCCGCCCAAGCACGAGCGGGAGTGGGGAGCGGGGGAGTGGGGGAGCTGCTCAGCTCGCTCAGCAGGGCAGCTCTGGCCACTGGGTCCCCAAGCAGGACGTGGCTTCTGGTCTCCGGGAGACAGTATACACCAAGCCCTCCTGTTGCTAGGCAACTGGAATTCTCCCACCTCCCACCACCTGGTGGCCCTCTTAAAGGGCCAGGCAGGCCCCAGCCCCACCTGTCCTGGCCATGCCTGGTACCTGCCAGAGGAGCTGCATGAAGGCCAGGCCCTTGTATCCTGTGTCAGACTTGTTCCCGGGCAGTGCTCTCCTGGGCACCCACGTGTCCCTGATGAGGGTTCACTCAGCCTCCGGGTGGGGGCCTTGAATCAGACCAGCAGATCTGCCCCAAGACCACCCAGGGCCAAGACCACCCAGGCCCAAGACCACCCAGGCCCAAGACCACCCAGGCCCAAGACCACCCAGGCCCAAGACCACCCAGGCCCAAGACCACCCAGGCCCAAGACCACCCAGGGCCTTGCCTGTGTCTTCTGGTCCCTGGGCTGCTTGTCCTCCTTTGCTCAGTCGTGTCCTATCTTTGAGACCCCATGGACTGCAGCATGCCACGCTTCCCTGTCCATCACCACCTCCTAGAGTTTGCTCAAACTCACGTTGCTTCAGTCGATGATGCCGTCCGCCCATCTCCTCCTCTGTCTCCCCTTATCCTCCGGCCTTCAGTCTTTCCCAGCATCAAGGTCTTTTCCAGTGAGCCACTTCTTTGAATCTGGTGGCCAAAGTATTGGAGCTTCAACGGCAGCATCAGTTCTGATGAACACTCAGGGTTAATTTTCTTTAGGATTTTCTGGTTTGATCTCATTGCTGACCAGGTACTCTCAAGAGTCTTCTCCAATACCACAGTCCTAAAGCTTCAGTTTTTCGGCACTCAATCTTCTTTATCATTCAACTCTCACACCTGTACACGACACTGGGAAAACAATAGCTTTGCCTATATGGACCTTTGTTGGCAAAGTCATGATTCATTGCTGACCAGGTACTCTCAAGAGTCTTCTCCAATACCACAGTCCTAAAGCTTCAGTTTTTCGGCACTCAATCTTCTTTATCATTCAACTCTCACACCTGTACACGACACTGGGAAAACAATAGCTTTGCCTATATGGACCTTTGTTGGCAAAGTCATGACTCTGCTTTTTAATACACTGTCTAGGTTGGTCATAGCTTTTCTTCCAAGGAGCAAGCGTCTTTTAATTTCATGGCTGTGGTCACTGTCCTCAGTGATCTTAGAGCGCAAGAAAAGAAAGTCTGTCACTGTTTCCATTGTTCCCCATTCTATGTGCCATGAAGTGTGAAGTGATCATGGCATCAGGGGATGCCATGATCGTTGTTTTTTTAATGTTGAGCTTTAAGCCAGTGTTTTCACTCTCTTTTTCACTTTCATCAAGAGGTTCTTTAATTTCTCATCACCTTCTGTCATTAGGGTGGTGTCATCTGCGTATCTGAGGTTACTGATATTTCTCCCAGTAATCTCATTTCCAGCTTGTGCTTCATCCAGCCTGGCATTTCACATGATGTACTCTGCATATAAATTAATTAAGCAGGGTGACAATATAAAGCCTTGGTGTTCTACTTTCCCAATTTTCAACCTGCCCATTGTTCCATGTCTGATTCTAACTTGCCTCTTGACCTTCGCTTAGTACCTGGGGAGGGTGACATCTCCAAGTGCCCCCTCCTGGGCGGGGAATCCAAGAGCCCTGTCGATTCCCAACATGACCGGCAGAGGGAGACATTGGCCATGAAATGAGGTAAGGAGGCAGGGACGGTGGTCTGGTTTTCCCATCTCTTGAAGAATTTTCCACTTTTTGTTGTGATCCACAGAGCCAGAGGCTTTAATGTAGTCTAGAAAGCAGAGGAGATATTTTTTCTGGAATTCCCTTGCTTTTTTAGGATCCAGCGGATATTGGCAATTTGATCTTTGGTTCCTTCTTTTCTAAATCCAGCTTGAACATCTGGAAGTTCTCAGTTCATGTACTGTTGAAGCCTAGCCTGAAGGATTTTGCTTTGCTAGCATGTGAAATGAGCACAATTGTATGGTAGTTTGAGCATTCTTTGGCATTGCCCTTCTTTGAGATTGGAATGAAAACTGACCTTTTCCAGTCCTGTGGCCACTGGTGAGTTTTCTAAATTTGCTGGCATATTGAGTGCAGCACTTTCACAGCATTATCTTTTAGGATTTGAAATAGCTCAGCTGGAATTTCATCACCTCCACCAGCCTAGTAATGTTTCATAAGGCCCACTTGACTTCACAGCCCAAGATGTCTGCCTCTAGGTGAGTGATGTTTCATAAGGCTCACTTGACTTCACAGTGATGTTTCATAAGGCCCATTACTCCCAACTTGGGGCTTCCCCTCCTGTCCAGGGACTTCCACTCCCAACAAGGGCCTTAAGATGCCCACCCCAGGCTTCCCCCTCCCTGTCAGTTAGCTCCCCAGGTGCTGGGACCACACCCTCTCTGATCCACTCCACCTGCTAGATCCTGTGCCTAGTCTGCGGACTGCCTCCCCCTGTGCCGGCCTGCCCGTGGCTCGGGGTCCCCTCTGCTCTTGGTGGAGCCGGTGTGGGCGATGCGGGCTCCTGCTTAAGTGTGTCATCATCTCACTTTCCTCTCCCCCCACCTGTCTCCCCCTACCTCAGTTTACCCTGAAGGATTAGACAGGGAAGGGCTCGTGAGAGGGGCCGACCTACAGGAGGAGCAATCTGGGGCGGGGGGCGCCCTCCAGGTTAATATAATGTTTCATAAGGCCCACTTGACTTCACACCCCAAGATGTCTGCCTCTAGGTGAGTGACCACCATACCNTACCCTGAAGGATTAGACAGGGAAGGGCTCGTGAGAGGGGCCGACCTACAGGAGGAGCAATCTGGGGCGGGGGGCGCCCTCCAGGTTAATATAATGTTTCATAAGGCCCACTTGACTTCACACCCCAAGATGTCTGCCTCTAGGTGAGTGACCACCATACCATCTGGGTTATACAGGTCATTAAGACCTTTATTGTACAGTTCTACTGTGTATTTTTGCTATCTCTTCTTAATCTCTTCTGCTTCTTTTAGGTCCTTATGTTTCCTGTCTTTTATTTTGCCCATTCTTGCATGAAATATTGCCTTAGTGCCTCTAATGTTCTTGACGAGATCTGTAGTCTTTTTCGTTCTATTGTTTTCCTCTACTTTGCATTGTTCCCTAGAGAAGGCTTTCTTATCTTTCCTTACTATTCTTTGGGATTCTGAATTCTTGGGTATATCTTTCCCTTTCTCCTTTGCTTTTCGCTTCTCTTCTTTTCTCGGCTATTTGTAAGGCCTCCTCAGAAACCGTTTTGCCTTCTTACATTTCTTTTTCTTGGGTATGGTTTTGGTCACCACCTCCTGTACAAAGTTACAAACCTCCATCCATAGATCTTCAGACACTCTGTCTATCAGAGCTAATCCCCTGAATCTATTTGTCACCTCCACTGTATAATCATAAGGAATTTGATTTAGGCCATACTTGAATGGCCTAGTTGTTTCCCCTACTTTCCTCAATTTGAGCCTGAATTTTGCAATATGGAGCTGATGATCTGAGTCAGTCAGCTCCAGGCCTTGTTTTTGCCGACTGTTTAGAGCTTCTCCCGGAGGAGGAAATGGAAACCCAATCCAGTATTCTTGCCCTGGAAGATCCACAGACAGAGGAGACTTGGGAGCTACAATCCATAGGTTGGCAGAGACCGACATGGCAGAGCGACCTGAGCATCACGTGGAGTTCCTCCAGCTTCATCTGCAAGAATGTCATCAATCTGATTTCATTGCTTGATGCCCAACATGGCCAGCAGAGGGCGACAGTGACCGTGAAATGCTGGAGCAGGGGCCGGTGTATGTACGGATTTATCAAACGTATTGGTTTCCAAACCTCAACTGTGTTAGAAAAATTGAGCCTCGGACCTACAGGACTGCCCTGCTCCCTTCACAGCAGTGTTCATTCATACAGCGATCTGAGGCTGCGGTGGGGTCGGCAGAGCTCTGAGGCCCCAAGGACAGGCTGTTTGCACACCCAGGACAGGATGCTGCCCTCTCCACAGGGTGTCCCCACTAGATTTCTCCTCCTGTAGGTCGGCCCCTCTCACGAGCCCTCCCCTGTCCAATCCTTTAGGGAAAATTGAGGTAGGGGGAGGCAGGTGGGGGGAGAGGAAGGTGAGATGATGACACACTTAAGCAGGAGCCCGCATCGCCCACATCGGCTCCACCAAGAGCAGAGCGGACCCCGAGCCACGGGCAGGCCGGCACAGCAGGAGGCAGCCCGCAGGCTAGGCACAGGATCTAGCAGGTGGAGTGGATCAGAGAGGGTGTGCTCGGGAGCTAACTGACAGGGAGGGGGAAGCCTGGGGTGGGCGTCTTAAGGCCCTTGTTGGGAGTGGAAGTCCCTGGACAGGAGGGAGAAGCTCCTGGTTGGTGTTCTTGTTGTTCAGTTGCTCAGCCCTCTCTGGCACTTAGGGACCTCATGGGCTGCAGCACGCCAGGCTTCCCTGTCCTTCACCATCTCCTCGAGTTTGGTCAAGTTCATGTTGATTGAGTCGGTGATGCCATCCCACCATCTCATCCTCTGTCGTCCCCTCTCCCCCTGCCTTCGGTCGTTCCCAGCATCAAGCTATTTTCCCATGAGTTGGCTCTTCGAATCTGGTGGGCAAAGTACCGGAGCTTCAGCTTTAGCACCAGTCCCTCCAGTGAATATTTAGGGTCGATTTCCTTCAGGATTTTCTGGTTTGATCTCATTGCTGTCCAGGTTACTCTCAAGAGTCGTCTCCACCACCACAGTGCTAAAGCATCAGTTTTTCAGCACTCAGCCTTGTTTATTGTCCAGCTCTCACATTCGTACAGGACACTGGAAAAACCATAGCTTTGACTACGTGGACCTTTGTTGGCAAAGTGATGTTTCTGCTTTTTAATACACTGTCTAGCTTTTCTTCCAAGGGGTAAGTGTCTTTTAATTTCATGGATTCAGTTCCTGTTCTCAGTGATCTTGGAGTCCAAGAAAATTAAGTCTGTCACTGTTTCCATTTTTTTCCCCATTTACCATGAAGTGATGTGATGGGACGGGATGCCATGATCTACGTTTTTTCAGTGTTGAGTTTTAAGCCAGCTTTTTTACTCTCTTTCACCTTCATCTAGAGGTTCTTTAGTTCCTCGTCACTTTCTGCCATTAGGGTGGTGTCATCTGTATATTTGCTGTTATTAATATTTCTCCTGGCAATCTTGATTCCAGCTTGTGATTCATCCAGCCCAGCATTTCACATGATGTACTCTGCATACTGGTGGCTCAGCTGGGAAAGAATCTGCCTGCAGTGCGGGAGACCTGAGTTCATTCCCTGGGTTGGGAAGATTCCCTGGANGTTATTAATATTTCTCCTGGCAATCTTGATTCCAGCTTGTGATTCATCCAGCCCAGCATTTCACATGATGTACTCTGCATACTGGTGGCTCAGCTGGGAAAGAATCTGCCTGCAGTGCGGGAGACCTGAGTTCATTCCCTGGGTTGGGAAGATTCCCTGGAGAAGGGAATAGCTACCCATTCCAGTATTCTAGCCTGGAAGATTCCATGGCATATATAACATGGGGTCACAAAGAGTCAGACACAACAGAGCAATTTTCACATAGTGACTTAATCTCTGCATATAAGCTAATTAAGAAGGGTGACAATATACAGCCTTGATGTACTCCTTTCCCAAGTTGGAACCAGTCCGTTGTTCCATGTCCGGTTCTAACTGTTGCCTCTTGACTTTCGCTTGGTACCTGGGGAGGGTGACATCTCCAAGTGCCCTCTCCTGGGTAGGGAGTCTACGAGCCACGGCGATTCCCAAAATGACCGGCAGAGGAAGACATTGGCCATGAAACGAGGTAAGGAGGCAGGGAAGGTGGTCTGGTTTTCCCATCTCTTGAAGAATTTTCCACTTTTTGTTGTGATCCACAGAGTCAAAGGCTTTAATATAGTCCAGGAAACAGAGGTAGATATTTTTTCTGGAATTCCTTTGCTTTTTTAGGATCCAGCGGATATTGGCAATTTGATCTCTGGTTCCTCCTTCTTTTCTAAATCCAGCTTGAACATCTGGAAGTTCTCAGTTCACGTTTGAAGCCTAGCTTGAAGGATTTTGAACGTTACTTTGCTAGCATGTGAAATGAGCACAACCGTATGGTAGTTTGAACATTCTTTGGCATTTCCCTTCTTTGGGACTGGAACGAAAACTGACCCTTTCCAGTTCTGTGGCCACTAGTAAGTTTTTCAAATTTGCTGGCATATTGAGTGCAGCACTTTCACAGCATCATCTTTTAGGATTTGAAAGAGCTCAGCTGGAATTCCGTCACCTCCACTAGCTTTGTTGGTAGAGATGCTTCCTAAGGCCCACTTGACTTCACATTCCAGGATGCCTGGCTCTAGGTGAGTGATCACACCATCGTGGTTATCTGGGTCGTGAAGATCTTTTTTGTGCCGTTCTCCTGTGCATTCTCCCCACCTCTTCTTAATCTCTTCTGCTGCTGTGAGGTCCACACAGTTTCTGCCCTTTCTTGTGCACTTCTTTGCCAAAAATGTCCCCTTGATATCTCTGATTTTCTAAAGAGATCTCTAGTCTTTATCATTGTATTGTTTTTCTCTATTTCTGTGCATTGTTCCTTTTAGAAGGCTTTCTTACCTCTTCTTCCTATTCTTTGGAACTCTGCGTTCAGATGGATATATCCTTCCCTTTCTCCTTTGCTTTTTGCGTCTCGTCTTTTCTCAGCTATTTGTAAGGCCTTCTCAGAAACTGTTTCGCCTTGTTGCACTTCTTTTCCCTGGGTATGGTTTTGGTCTCCACCTCCTGTGCAAAGTTACAAACCTCCATCCGTAGATCTTCAGGCACTCTGTCTATCCGAGCTAATCCCCTGAATCTATTTGTCACCTCCACTCTATAATCATAAGGAATTTGATTTAGGCCATACTTGAATGGCCTGGTGGTTTTCCCTACTTTCTTCAATTTGACCCCGAATTTTGCGATTAGGAGCTGATGAACTGAGTCACAGTCAGCTCTAGGTCTCGTTTTTTCTGACTGTGTAGAGCTTCTCCTGGAGGAGGAAATGGCAACCCACCCCGCGCCCCACCCCCGCCCCCAGTATTCTTGCTTGGAAGTTAGATGGATGGAGGAGACTTGAGAGCTACAATCCATGGGGTGGCAGAGTCGGACAGGACGGAGCTCTGAAGACCACTGTAGAGTTTCCGTCTTTGGCTACAAAGCATGTATTAGATATATTAATGATTTATTAACTTTATTTGTTTCCAAACTCAATTTGTGTCGGAGAAGTTCAACTTCAGACGTGCTGGGACTGCCCAGCTCCCTTTTCCGCAGCAGATCTGAGACTGCGCTGGGGTCAGCAAAGCTCTGAGGCCCCAAGGCGCCCGAACAGACCTTGCACACCCAGAATAAACTCCTTCCACACCAAGGGACAGGGCGCTCCCTTCCCCCAGGGGAGATCTGCAGGGCGACACAGACTGATCCCTCCTGAGCCAGCCCCTGCCTGGACCCTTCCCTGACTGGGCCCGACCTCCGGGAAGCTGAGGTGAGAGCAGGCAGAGATGGGGAGGAGGAGGGCCAGATGATGACCCGCTAGCAGGAGCTTGGAAAGCACCTGGCCCTGCTCTCCGGGCTCGGTGACTGCTGTCCCTGGTGCAGGGGGCCCCTGAGCCACAGGCAGGGCAGCACTGCCAGGAGGCGGCCTGGCCCGGGCTGGGACACGGGCTGC
>SJYX01009494.1:56255-73324 GCA_006410675.1 Oreotragus oreotragus
GGCTCCGTGTGTCTCTGGAATCTGACGTGTCTCGGCTCTTACCAGTTCTGGAGAATTCTCGGCTGTGACGGTCCTACTCCTGCATCTCCTTCCTTTCTTCCCTGGCGCTCCTTCCAGGGCAGGCGTCACAAGTATTCCAGGTTGCGTGGGCCTGAGTGTCTTCATCAATGACGTGACTACAGCTTCAGGGTGAAAGAGTTCACAGACTACATGTGAGCTCCTGGGCGAGGCTCTGGTCACCCACCACTGATCTCCTGACCTCTCTTTCATTTATTCCCTCTTTTGGCTCCTCTGTGGGGCACTCGGGGTGGTCCCCAAACCTTTATCTTCCAGTTCACTAATTCTCTCCTCAGCTTCGCACAACGTGATGTCCACCACACAAAGCTCAAAGGTCATCCTCACGTCTCCAAGCTCCACTGCTCTCCCCGCGACGTCTCATCCTTCCCTGGGGTCTTAGGCACCTTCTTGTGTGTTTTGAGCACTCTTCCACACCCCCTTCCTATTCCTTCTCTCTAATGTGTATTATGGTGTGTGTGTGTGTGTGTGTGTGTGTGTGAGTCGCTCAGTTGTGTCTGACTCTTTGTGACCCCATGGACTGTAGCCTCCCAGGCTCCTCTGTCCATGGAATTCTCCAGGCAAGAATACCACAGTGGATTGCCATTCCCGCCTCTGGGGATCTTCCTGACCCAGGGATTGAACTTGAGTCAGCTCTTTCAAAAACTGTTTATTTTTTTGGCTGCACAATGAGGAATCCTAGCTCCTCACCCGGGATGGAACGTGCCCCGGGCAGTAGAAGTGTGGAGCCCTACGCGCTGGACCACCAGGGAATTCCCCAGCTCCCGTTTCGGAGCTCACGGAGCTGATCTCCTTGTGAGCTGAAACTGGTTGGAGGGCTGCCCCTTCAGAGGAGTTGGCAGCTCGTGGTCCACGGACCTGGGCTTGTCGCTGGCCCAGTTTCTCAGTCATGTCTTGGTTGGAGGACTCCTAGGCCTGCAGGGCCTGTGTGAAGCTAGGCTGCGGTCTCAAGTCCCGGGACACACCTCTCCCTCCTGCCCGGGGGCCAGGCGGACTCAGACAGCACCGGCGCCTGGACCTCTCCAGCCTCCCGGTCCCCAGTTCTAATCCCCTCCCCCCGCCCTGCCACCAGATGGAAAGCCTTGCCTCTGCATGGCAGTCAACACCGAATCCCCTGGTTAGGAGATGTGAAGGCAAGCCATCCCAGCCCCTAATCCAAACAGAGGGTGCAATCCCTGGCTTACCGCCTGGTTCCCCGTGCCCCCCACCTCCTGTGGTTTTTCTGTGTCCCCCAGATCCACATGTGCGAACCTGAGCCCCAGGTGACGGTGTCAGGAGGCAGAGCCTTCGGGAGGTCACTGAGCCTCGGCGAGGAGCAGTGTCCTTACGAAGCAGACCCCACGGAGCCCCTCTCTCTCCACCCGGGCACAGAGACAGGTTGGCCACCAGCAGCCCAGCCATGCACGCACCTGGCCTCGGACATCCGGCCTCTGGACCTCAGGGAGGAAATCCCTCTAGTGGACTAGCCGCCCAGCCGGCTGCGTTCTGCGTCGGCCGCCCCAGCAGCTGCCACTCCCCCGACACTATCGCTCCCTTCCTTCCCGGGTGAGCCCAGCGAGCCCTTACAGCAGCGTCTGCGGCGGTTTGTTCAGCGTTTCCAGTGTCAGCGGGTGGGGTTTTTGGCTCACCCTTTGCTCCTCACTGCTGCTGCCCTCGCCCCCCTCCCCAGCCCTGTCCATCCTGAAAGTCCCTGTGGGGCCACGAGCCCCTCGGCCAGGACCCGGCTCCCGCTGGAGACCCAGAGGGAGCGGAGGCCACAGCGTCCAGAGGGGGAGCAGTGGTCAGCGTGGGCTCTGGGGACGCAGGGCAGGCTTTGTCCCCATCCAGCGGGGCTGTTCAACACGGGCTGTCCGTGCTCCAGTTGAGGAGGAATAAAAGAGAGAGAGGATGCAGGGCTGGCACCGCGGGGAAGTGACTGGCCGGGCGGCCGTGGCGATGCTCGATGGAGCTGCAGGCAGTGGGGGCAATGGGACCACGTGGCGGCAGAGGGCGCCCCCCGGGGGTCCTGGGGCCCCTCGGCCCCTGAGCCCACAGCAGGGCTCAAGCCTGGTCTCCAGGGACGACCGGGGAAGAGAGGGGTAAATGCCGAGGGGAGTCAGGAGTGAACGCTTGGGTGGTGGTCAGGCGGTGGGGGTCATGCGGGCAATGGCCTCACGGAGAGCCCCATGAGAGTTCCCCCACCCGGCTGTGTCGTGGGACAAACACTGCCCCCCAAAGACACGCCCCCCTCTTGATCCCGGTACCTGCAGGTGGGACCTCACCTGGAAGAAGCATCCTGCAGATGGAGTGAAGGATATTGATCATCCAGACGGGCCCTGAGTCCAGTCCCTTATGAGACAAGAGCAGAAGGTGAGACATGGCCACACACAGGAGTCGGCCGTGACCAAGGGGCAGGAACGGAGGCAGACGGGCCTCCCCTGGCAGCTCCGAGGGGGCACAGCCGTGCAACCCCTGGGTGCTGGACTCTAGCCCAGGCCGAGAGGGTAGATCCTGCTGTTTGAAGCCCCCTGGTGTGTCGCTGTGGACCCCAGACACCACGCAGGGCTCCTCTAGAGCAGAGACCCCTTGGGAAGCAGAAGTGCCAACACTGTTTACAGTGCTGACCAGGCGCGTCCTGTGTAGGGACGGAGCTTCCCGTGTAGGGACCAAGGATCCCGCGTAGAGACTGAGCTTCCTGTTTAGGGACCGAGCACAGTCCCTGCCCAAGATCCCTGGGGACCCTCGCCCAACGCCCGTCTCCTCTCGGGGGCTGGAGGCCTCCAGGACAGCCACGTCCACCCCTCCCTTGGCCATGGAGCAGCCCCAAGAGCACGTGCTGGAGGCCGTGGGTCCCAGGGTGGGGGAGCGGCCGAGGATCCCCAGCCCCCGCGCCCTGTGCTGCCTTGCTCGGGGCTGAGATGTCGCTTCCTCTGCCCCCACCGCAAGATCAGAGGGGAGGAAAGATGAGAGCGTGAGAGGATGTGTGCGGCCTGAAATCAAAGTCTCTGTGGAAGCCGCGTGCCTGTGGGAACCTCGGCCACGTCAGGACACACGGACTGGTGCTCAGCCCAGGGCCCCATGGCCACACCCCACACCGGCTGCCTGCCCCTCCCTGCTCCAGCGCGAGACTCCCACGGTCTCAGCTCTTTGTGACTGAGGACAAAGGGACCTGGAGCAGAGGATGTGCGCAGGCCCCTGGAGGCCAGGCCGGCATCCCTGCACGCCTTGCTCTCACGCAGCTCCCGGAGGTGCAATTCATGTGCAATAAAATACGCGCGTTTGAAGTTGGACACACGCGATGCCTGAGAAACCACCGAGATTAAGACAGCAGAAACACCAGTCTCCCCAGAAGTCAGGATTCCCCCCATGACCTGGTGTCGCTGCAGGTGGACTGACGAGGAGGGCGGGCAGAGGTGTCCCCTCTCCCCTGGCTTCCTTCCCTCGGCCTCTCTGCTCCTCCTTCCCTCGGCCGCTCTGATCCTCCTTCCCTCGGCCTCTCTGCTCCAGGCTCCGTCTGCACCCATTCACCCCTGCTACCATGTCCTATGCTCTGGGGTTGCCGTGCTGAGGGCATTCAGGTTGTTTCCAGTGTGGGGCTTGAGTTTGCAGTCTGGATGTTTGTTCAGTTGCTAAGTCGCATCCGACTCTTTGTGACCCCGTGGACTGCAGCACGCCAGGCTCCCCTCTCCCTCACCATCTCCTGGACTTTGCTTAAACTCAAAAAGGTTGAATTAGTGATGCCATCCAACCATCTCATCCTCTGTTGTCCCCTTCTCCTTTTCCCTTCAATCATATTTGTGTCTCCCTAAATTCACACACTTACACCTGACCCCAGTAATGGTGTTAGGATGTGGGGCCTTCGGAGGTGATCAGTCAGAAGGGCGGGTTAGAGACTAGGCAGAGAAATGGAAATGACCAGTGAAACTGAAGACAGGTATATGAAGCTTGAACTGTGGTGCTAGAGAAGACTCTTGAGAGTCCCTCGGACAGCGAAGAGATCCAACCAGTCAACCCTAAAGGAAATCAACCTTGAATATTCATTGAAAGGACTGACGCTAAAGCAGAAGCTCCTATACTTTGGACACCTGATGCAAAGAGCCAACTCATTAGAAAAAGACCTTGATGATAGGAAAGACTGAGGGCAGGAGAAGGGGGCAACAGAGGATGAGATGGTTGGATGGCATCACCGACTCAATGGAGATGAGTCTGAGCAAACTCCAGGAGATGGAGAAGGACACGGAAGCCTGGTGCGCTGCCGTCCATGGGGTCGCAAAGAGTCAGAGAGACCTGAGCAACTGAGCAACACAGCAAACGAGACCCTGGAGAGCTCCCTCACCACCTCCGCCGAGGACACCGAGCGAAGCTGCCCCGCCAGATGCAGGAATCCACGGGAGCAGAGGTCTCGGCCTCTCGGCCTCCAGACAGCGGGAGACAATTATGTCTGCTGTTAGTAAACAGCCCAGATCACAGTGTTTCTGTTCTGGTGGCCTGGGCCAACGGGGACTGGGAATTACGAGGGAGCTGCTGTGAACCTTCAGGCAAATCTTGGAGATGGAAAGCAAAACTCACACTTCCATCTCTCTGGGGTAAATAGCAGCTGCAGAAGGATCGGACTGCACAGTGTGAGTGCATTTAAGGAACAGACAAAATCCCCCCGAGTGGTCCCGCCGCTTTCCGATCCCACCAGCAGTGTGAGAGCTCAGACCCTGCTCACCAGCCGACACCTGGTACCGCAGCCCGCCTGACAGGGGAGGGTCTCTGCTGTGGCTGGCAGGTCGGGGCCGCGTCCCCCAGTGACCCGTGATGCTGGGCTTCTCCACCACATGCCCGTCTTCCTTGGTGACGTGTGTATTCCAGCCGTTGACCATTTCCAAATCGGGTTGTCATTTCAATGCGAGCGTTTCTTCATCCATCCTGGGCTTGAGGCTTTCCTGTGGACCACGCGAATGTCCACGCCCAGTCTGCATCTTCCCTTGACTTCCTTTTGATGGGCAGGTTTTAACTGATGCAGATCAGCGTATCAACATTTTAAAAAACATTTATTTATTTGGCTGCACCGGGTCTTAGCTGCAACATGCAGACACTTACTTGGGGCGTGTGGGTTCAAGTTCCCTGACCAGGGATTGAACCTGGGTCCCCTGCAGTGGGGACATGGAGTCCTAGCCACTGGACCACCAGGGAAGTCCCTCGACGTATCAGTTTTTCCTGGTACGGTTATGTTTCTGTGTTTTATTTGGGAAATATTTGCCCACTTCAAAGTTGCATAGATACTCACCCAGAACTTCTACAGACAATCACAGTTCTAGTTTTTGCACAGGGGTCTCTGCTTCGTTTCTGAGGCGGTGTTAGTGGTAAGCAATCCAACTGCCAGTGCAGGAGATCTAAGAGATGTGGGTTCAGTCCCTGAGTCAGGAAGATCCCCTGGAAGAGGGCACAGCAACCCACTCCAGTATTCTTGGCTGGAGAATTCTATGGGCAGAGGAGCCTGGTACAGTCCACAGGATCACTAAAAGTCGGACATGAGTGACGCGACTTAGCACACAGACACGCATGCTTTGTTTCAGACCGCCGTGTGTGGGGGGTGAGGGAGGATTGGGATGGTCTTCCTGCTGAGTCTGCTGGTTTTCCTGGCACCATTTGTCGGAGCGAGTTCCTTCGTCCCACTGAACCCGCTCCCCGGGCTGGCTCCGTCGGGGCCACGTGCGCGCTCAGCTCCGCTGCCGGCTGTGAGGGCGCCCACGCTGCACCGATCGCTGAGGCTTCCAGGCCAACTGCGGGTTGCAAGTGTGAGGCCTTCAGCTCTGCTCGCCTTTGTCAGGATGGTTTCAGCCCTTTATCCTCTGCTTGTCCACGTGCATCTTGGATTCAGCTGGTTAACTGCTACAAAAAATAAATAAATAAAATAAAGTCTCGGGGTTTCGTTTGGGGATCCCTGAATCTCACAGGGAGGGCGTGGGAGGGGTGATGTCTTGGTGATGCCAAGTCTCCTGGTCCCTGATTGAGGATCAAGTCTGAGCCTCTGCCAGCTGAGGTCTGGACCTCTCGCATCAAATTTCTGCAAACTCAGTTCACTCTGGAGGTCGGCACATCTTCTGTTAAATTCCTTTCCATATATTTTATGTTTTGTGATATATATATATATATATATATTAAGTTTATTTATTTATTTTGACCACACTGCACGGCATGTGGAATTTTAGCTCCCCAAACCAGGGTCAAACTCCCACCTCCTGCATTGGAAGCATGGAGTCTTAACCCCTGGACCGCCAGGGAAGTCCCTGTTTCGTGATACTTTAAATGGAAATGTTTCCAGCGTTCCCCTGCCGTTTGGTGCTGGAGCACACTTCTGCCTGTGGTCCTGTGCTCTCGCTAAGCTCCACGTTGGTTCTGGCTGATTTGGGGGAGATTCCGCAACATTTCCAGACAGTCCTGATGTCTGTGTGTAAACGGTTTTGCTCTTTCCTTCCCAAACTTTCAGTCTTCTATTTCTTGTTCTTGCCTAGATGGGCTAGGCCTCCAGCACTGTACTGAGTGGCAGTGGCCAGGGTGGGTGTCCTCATCTCAGCTCTGATCTTAGGGTGAAAGCTTCTAGCCTTTCGTTGCTGAGCGTGAGGTCAGTGAGGGGTTATAGACGCCTCGGTCAGGTGGATGCATTCCTGCTGTTCTGACCCCAGTGGGAGGACGCCGAGCACCTGAGGCTCCTGGAGGCCCAGTGTCCCCTGACCTCCCCATGGGAGGCAGAGCATCAGTGCTGGCCCGTTGGGCAGTTGCACACCCGAGAGGAGCCTGACGGGGACCAGTTCCATTCTCGTCTCGTGATGAAGCCACAGAAGACGCTATAAATCCAGGAAATTAAAGCAGCGGCCTCTCCTGTCTCCTGCAGCCGCTCCCCGGCCAGGCGAGGGTGCAGGGGCCGGAGGAGGTTCCTGGCAGCCGGGCTGGGGGCTAGGAGAGGCCGTGTTGTCATTGCCCCATGCCCCTCCTCGATAAGCCTAGCTGTGGGAGCCTCCTGGGTCCAGGGCCCTGTCCCAAGGCCCTGCCTGTGGAGGGAGGGCTTGAACAGGGCCTTGGGGATCAGAGAGGCACCCCGAGGGGCCGAGCTGCCAGCACAGGCGCAAAGCTCAGTTCTGGAGTCAGGCCCCACTACACCCAGCACGAGCCCAGATGTGCAGACGCCCCCCTCCCTGCAGCCCGGGGAGTTGGCCGCTGTCAGCTCAGGGGACCCTCCATTTCACACAGAGAGGCCCCTGGAGCCCCCTCCTTGGGCAGCCTGGCCCACCCTTGCTGCCCCCAAGCCCTCATCCCCTAAAAGCATCCGCAGGAGGCCTGATCCACTAGCTCTGTGGACCCACTCTGCACCCCTGAAACAACCCTGCCTCCAAGCTGTCATGGGTCTCCTCTGGGGCCCAGACCTACGCCAATCCCGCCCTGCTGAGTCCCCAGGTCCCTCTCAGGCCAGCAGCACCTCCATGTCCTTTCCCACCTCATCTCGCCTCTGCTCTCCACTGTTGTCAGTGGGGAAGGACTGCAGGAACTCATTCATACTAAAATGTGAATGGCTGCTACAGCTCAAGACATAGCCCCTCCCAGAGAATGTGGTCTTTGAAAAGATGAGCCCAAGGTGGGGCGGGAAATGCTTAATCTGATGCTGAAGCTCTGGGGGAAAGGCTCTCCAATGATCCTCTCACTCACATGAGTCCCTTTCTCCAGAGAGGATGGGACACCCCTGAGTTCCGCAGGCTGGTGGCCTGTGGGGGTCAGGTCGGATCAGCTTCGCAGGGCCTGCTGCGTGGCAGCTGGCCGAGTGAGGGACTGAGCCAGCTTAACGACAGACGTCCACCTTATCACAGATGCTGCCAGGACACACTTGTCACAATGGCAAATGACACTGTTTTCCTTCACCTTCACCTGTTCTGACAACAGAGGATGATTTACTAGTAAACACAGGAGGAGAAAGCCTCGGTTCTCTCCTTGCTGTGACTAAAGGGCCAGCTGGAACCATCGCTTGGACCACGTGGCTCCCCATCAGGGGCTGGCCACACGGCAGGAGGGAACCTCTGACGCCTTGGCGGCCTTTCGGTCCCTCCCCCCTGCCCTGGGCTCACGGTGCTCCCAGCTGAGGACCTGCTGGGTGCTGGGGAGGAAGGCAGGCCTCCTACCGCCACTCCCGAAGCCCCCGGCGCGGAGGGGGCGCCGGGCAGGCTCACCAGTACTGACGTCCGCACTCAGAGGAGGCCCCGGGGCCAGGGCAGGGACACGGGAGCACCTGCTCAAGAAACAGGTGGGAGAGGCAACCCAGGCTTGGCCGAGCAAGGCCTCAGCCAGCTCTTCAGGGAGGGGCCCCCAGGGGGGACAGGAGCGGGTGGAAGACACCGCCCTCCCCCGTCCCCCAGCGGATGACGCCGGCTGCCGTCTACCTGACCCGCCGGGGGTCCCAGCGGGACTGAGGCCTGGCTGCCCGGGAGCAAACCCTCCTTTCCACGTGGAGGCCAGCTCACGGAAGAACCTGCCATTTTACGTGGTTTATTCTCAGCTCCTTCAGTCTTCGAGCCTGCCTCATCCACCCCGCACCGCCTCCTGCTCAGGGCTGCCCGCCCTTCCTCAGCTGCCCTGCGGCCTTGCTCACCGGGCCCGCCCTCCCTGCACAAGTGCGCTTTCCGGGAAACAGACCAGGCCCCCCACACACAACCTGAGTGGCCTCATTTCTCTGGGAGTACAAGACTCATTTGGGGCTTCCCAGACGGTGCTAACGGTAAAGAATTTCCCTGGCAATGCAGGAGACCTAAGAGATGGGGTTTGATCCCTGGGTCGGGAAGATCCCCTGGAGGAGGAAATGGCAACCCACTCCAGTATTCTGGCCTGGAAAATCCCATGGACAGAGGAGCCTGAAGGGCTACGGTCCATGGGGTTGCCAAGAGTCAGACACGAGTGAGCAACTGAACACACACACACACAAGACTAACCTGGGGTTGCCAGACACATCTGGGGACCCAGGCGAGCTGGATGGCCACCATCCCCCCTGCTGAGGAGCCCGCTGGGAAAGAGTGGGGACCTGCCTCCCCAGGCAGACTCTGGAGTCGGGGACCCTGGTGCCTTTCTGCTGAGCTGGGGTTGGGGAGGGGCCGGTACTCCCACGGACAGATGCAGACACGATGAGGGGGACGTTGCCCGTGGGCCCGGGGTCACTCTGGACCTGGCACACCCTCTCGCCCTGGGGCCTGTGGCCGCCCAGCCCCCGGCGGCCCTCCCCAGCCTCCAGGTCGTGGCCGAGAGGCCTGCCCAGCTGGGCCTCCACCCCACCCATGGCCACTAAGGCCCCTGCCCCGTCCCGAGAAGGCAGGTCCCTGGGTTAGCAGCAAAGCGTCGAGGCTGTGGACGTGACCGGGGTTTGGCCCAGGCAGGCCTGTGCAGACCCACGTCTGGAAGCCAGAGTTCCAAAGTGCCCCCTTAGGGCTGGAGTCCTCTGGCTGCCGGCCTGCCCACTTCTGCTTCCAGGGCCCAGGTTTGCGGAAGTTGATGTCGGGGAATTTAAGGTGCCCCTGGGGCCCACGGAGACACTTCCTGGGCCTGGTGGGTCCTGGCAGGTCAGCCTGCTCCTGGGGCAGGGAGGCCGGCCTGGTGGTTCTGCCTCCCACCCCCACTTCTGGGCAGGAATGGACCAAATGGGCCTTTCCACACCGTCTGCTTGTGTTTTCTCAGCCCCATCTGAGGGGCTGGCCCAGGCCCGCTCAGCCCAGACAGCCACGCCGCGTGCCCCTGTGTGTCCCGGGCTGTCTCCTTGGGCCCTGGGTCCCCACGTAAGGGACCCGACAGGCATTTGCCACGAGTTAGCGCCCTGCCACCAGGTCTGGGCACCAGGCTGGGAGCGCGGACAATCTGAAACTCCTTCCAGGGGAGGCAGGGTGCCCTGTGCAGGGAGGGAGGCCGGGCGTGCTGCGTGGCAGAGGCAGCATGACTGCACAGTCTCCCTGCTGGGCATGTCTCCCCGTCTCTGAAAACGTGAACTTCCTGCAGCATCTGGTGCCAGCCATGGAGAAGCTAGTATTAAGTGGAATCAAAGGAACATTAAACAAAGTGGGAGCAATTTACAATAAATTATGTAAATGCTGTCGGAGCCTCCACCTCAGTCAGGCCTGCTGGTGCCCGGGGCGCCACCTCTGCTGTGGGGTCCCCTGACGCTCAGCTGGGCGGTCCTGCACCGACCCCACAGCTGGGAGGGGTGTCCCTTGGGAGAGTCTGCTCCATATGTGGCACCTGACAACTTAACCCATTTAACCCAAAAGATGACATGGCCAGTGAAGGAACTAGTGGTACCTTCCTCCCTGCTGGGCTCCCTGAGGCCTGCCGACTGCTGACCACTGGCCACCTGACCTGGGTTGATGCCTGATTTTCTCCAGTGAAGAACAGGTGCAAAGTCAGGGCTGCCGCACTGTGCAGGGCAGCCTGGCCCGCAGGAAGCGCTTCGAGGGCAGGCTTGGACGTCACACTCACACCCTCTCCATCTGCTCCCCTAGATCACCCATCGGTACGAGGGTGTCTGCCCTGTTGTGTCCAAGCTCCAGCCCTGGCACGTGGGGGAAGGAGGGGGCAGGTCAGGGAAGAGGCCCCTGGCACCCAGTGGGCAGCTTTGTCTGGGTCTCAGGGAGAACTGGAGCCCCCCAGGGAGTCACCAGTGGCCAAAGCCAGGTGGGCAGGGAGGCCGGCTGAGGACGAACCTGGGGTCTGTGGGCCAGCAGATTTGGCCTTTCAGGGCCTTCCTCTGATAAAGGCCCCCGGGAAGCCCCCGTGAGCGACCGCCTGCAGGAGGGGGCAGTGGAGCTGGGGGGCCTGTGCAGGAAATCAGGTTGCGGGGAGATGCGCTGACATCCGCCTTGGGCCTCTGGCTTGCCCACGCCCCTCCAAAGTGCTCCGGACCGGCGGCTGGCTCATGACCTGCTTCCTCCCCAGGTCAGCCTCCCTCCGGGGGAGCGTTCTCCATGGGGGACATTCAGCGGCTCAGGCAGAGGGAGCCTGAACCCCCGGATTCAAGGCTGAGACACCCCACTTGGAGGAGCTCCTGGAGGCCGCCCTGACTTATTGGGGAGGAGGCTGCACTCCCGTGTGTGACCCCCTGCCTGGCTGGCCCCCTGCGAGGCTGCTGCAAGGTGGCCATCCTGGGCCCTCGATGCCTGAGGACCCTGGGGGGCAGACAAGCACCCTGAAGGCCACCAAATCCGCTCCCCCGGGGCCCCCCATCCCAGGGCAGCTCCCCTCCCCACCCCCAGGCCTGGGGGTCATTAAACACGACCTTGGTCGTGGGAGTTCACCCAGAGCCACGCCCTCTTTGCAGGCTCCCAGCTCGCCAGGATGGGGATCCCACACCACAGGGTTCTCAGATGCGCGGGGGTCTCAGGAGATTCAGGGTGGGCCACCACCCCAGTCAACGTTTAGGACATTCTCATCACCCCAAAGGACACCTGCTACGTCCCCTCTGCTCCCCCCGTGGCAACCTTGGGCCTCCCAGGTTGGACACCCCGCGTCTGTGGCCTTGTCTGGCCACTGTCACTCAGCGTCATGGTTTCAAGATTCGTCTGTGTTTCACTCACTCCTCTCTGTGGCCGAGTCGACTCCGCTGTGTGCGCGCACCACGCACAGCTTGCCCACGTGTCTGCCGGCACTGGGTGGCCTCACCGTTTGGCTGCAGCAAATCCGGCTGCTGTGAACGTTTGGGTAAGTGTCTGGATGTGGATCCTCACTTCTCTTGGTCACGTACCCGGGAGTGGAATTGCTGGTTCCTTGGTAACGCTGTCCTTAGCCGTTTGGCAGGAACAGCCAGTTCAATATCACTTTTCACCTGATGCAGGTTTTTTCTTTCAGAGGAGGCAACTTAAGGCTCAGAGAAGTCAAGACATTTGCCCAAAGCCACAGTGCCAGTGTGTGGCAGGCCTGGGATCAGAACCCAGGCCCTGTGGTTGCAGAGCCCAAGAAAGGCCCTGTGATAAGGTGGGAGGATTCTGCACTTAGCTCCACTAAGGCTTAGGCACTTCATGCTGAAACTTTCAAAGAGAACTGCTGCTCAGTTAAGATTCCAGGCAATATCTGAGGTCCCCGGAAAAGGACAGCCCCCTCTGTGAGCCGGGGGCCAGGTGCCCACCACTCGGCTGTCACAAGGCCCATGCCTATGGTGAGGTTACCCCTCCCAATACAACTTGAGGAGCTGTGGTTCCCCAAATCCAAATCCCTTCAAGGCAAGCACAAGCCCCTGCATGACACGTCAGCACACACTCATTTAGCACCTACTGTATGCCAGGCATTGAGCAAAGAAGACCCCCAACTCCTGCCCTTGTGGGCCTTTTGTCCAAGGCCCCATGGAATCATGCAGTTGGAGATGAAGGTCAAGAATACTGCCTGTTCCACGGTGACCCACCACACTTTCTCCAGGGCTCAAAGGCCACAGTCCTCAGGCCCTCTGCCCTCCCAAACTGACCCGAGGGAAGCTGAGCTGGCTGTCCTGGGGTGGGGGCTGAATCCTCCGAGCCTCCAGGGGGAGAGCCCAGCCTGCAAGGTGCTGGCCACACAGACATACACACTCGGGATGCTCCCACCCCAGTTTAATACCCTCCGGGGAAGCTGGCTCAACTGGAACCGGCCCCTTTCCTCCCTTGCTCCCTCCCTCCCAGCCCTTTATAGACCCATCATGCTGCCCAAAGAAAGGGCCCTAGATAGGCTATAATGCATGAAATTAAATTTGAATTTCAGATACAAACAAATGTGTTAAGTATAAATATATCCCAACTATCGCACCGGACCATAAAGAAGGTTGCTGTTGTTCAGTCGCTAAGTTGTGTCTGACTCTTTGCCATCCCATGAACTGCTTGCCTGCCAGGCTTCCCTGTCCTTCACTGTCTCCCAGAGTTTCCACAAACTGACGTCCACTGAATCAGCGATGCCGTCCAACCATCTCATCCTCTGTTGCCCCCTCGTTCCCCCTGCCCTCAATCTTTCCAAGCATCAGGGTCTTTTCCAATGAGCTGGCTCTTCGTGTCAGAAGGCTGAGTGCAGAAGAATTGATATTTTTGAATTGTGATCCTGGAGAAGACTCTTGAGAGTCCCTTGGACTGCAAGAAGATCAAACCAGTCAATCCTAAAGGAAATCAGTCCTGAGTATTCACTGGAAGGACAGATACTGAAGCTGAAGCTCCACTACTTTGGCCACACGATGTGAAGAGCCGACTCATTAGAAAAGACTTTGATGCTGGGAAGGATTGAGGGTAGGAGGAGAAGGGGACGACAGAGATGAGATGGTTGGATGGCATCACAAACTCAATGGACATGAGTTTGAGCAAACTCCGGGAGATGGTGAAGGACAAGGAAGCCTGGCGTGCTGCAGTCCATGGGGTCGCAAAGAGTCAGATATGACTTAGCGCCTGGTATTGCCATGGGATATACTTACACTAAACATTATTCATGTTTGTCTGAAATTCAAAGTTAACTGGGCAAGCTGTGTTTTTATCTGCTAAATCGGACGCTTCTGTGAGTAGAGTGAACAGTGTCCATTCTGCGGCCAGAGACCAGAGGGAGGCCGGAGGCCCAGGACACCCGCTCCTCCCAGTCCCTGGTCCAGCACTGCCCTGTGGGGACCCAGAGGCGGAGGAGCCCAGGGGACATGGGGGTCGGGGGGCCACAGCGCGGCTTGTCTGAGTTGGCTGATTCCACAGGCACAGCTCGAGAAATAAACAGGATGCTAAAGTGCAAAGGAGACCACTGAGCGTTACACAAACAGCATCTCCTGGACACCTGTGTTGACCGGAGCTGTGAGTATCAAGTAAGATTTTAGAAAAGCCTGGCCTTTAGCTGCCGCCTTGTGCTGGGGCTGGGGGTGGCACTATCTACGGGGCAGGCAGCCCCCAAATCGCCCTTGAGCTGGGATGACGGCCCAGAATGCTTGGGCCTGGGCAGGCATATGGGCCTGTCACTGGAGGCATTCCAGCCGGGCAGGGGTCCAGGCCTCTGCTGGCCCTGCCGCCTGCCCTGAAGGCCACTCCCTGCAGAGCCTGGCCTCCAGCCCCACGCACGCCGAGGGAGGCACCTCTGGGTCCGGTTTCCAGGCAGCGGGGCGCTGGGCCCTGCTCCTCGGAGACAGTGGCTCATCCAGGAGTGTGTGGGGGCGGTGCTCAGCATGACCGGGGGTGGCTGAGGGGGATCAGCCACCTGCAGAAGGCCCGGGACCTCTCCTGTGCAGTGTGAGCCCCCACAGTGGTGGGAGCGATCGGGCTCAGCCTCCGCCCCTCCAGGTGGCCAGCACCTCACCTCTTCCCCACCCTCGCTCAGGTCACCACTCTGCCAGTCCACGCCAGCCAAGTGTCTCCTGGCCTCCCCGCCCCCAGTTGCTGGGCACCGCAGGCACCTCAGACATGATGCAGTGGCTGCCCCGGAGCCCCAGACCGGCCTGAGCACCGCAAGGTGAGTGCCATGGGGGAGGTGTCATGGTCAGAGAGGCCCTGGAGTGGCCACCGCCGACAGGAGGGCACGGTGAAGCTCAGGCCAGGCGAAGCGTCCCAGCAACAGGCAAGGCAGGGCCAGGGCTGGGCCTGGAGGCGCGCTTGGATGGTGGGTCTGCAGTCCGAAGGGACAGGGGGGCAGGACAGGTCCTGCTGACTTGAGGCGGCTTGACCCAGAGCCTGGGGCCAGTGGGGGCTTCTGGACAGAAGGGAGTGTGTGGTGGGGAGGGGGGACCTTTGGAGAGGAAGTAGGCCACGTGACAGGTAGGAGAAGGGACCAGTGTGGTGTGACGGGCCCTGGGGGCTTCAGCCAACCTGAAGGTAGACAGGGTGCCAGGTGAGGGTGTGGCACTCACAGGTCAGACGGAGGTGGCCCTGCTGCCCACTGCCCCACACCCAGCCTGCCAAGGTGGAGGGCCCCCAAGGCAGCCTGATAGCCACAGTCACAGCCATGTGCCCCCAGGGTGCGAGTCCTCTCCTGGGGGGAGATCTGGTTTTTACCTCCCCCTGGCTGAACCAACAGGCGGTTCATTCCCCCCCATCTTTATCAAGAAAAAGCTTCGCCCTTAAAAAAAAAAGGAAATAACAAAAAGCAGAACTAAATTTTCCAGAGGCCAAGAGGATTAAAAAAAAAATCTGAACACTCTGTACAGTTTAATTAAATACTTTTAATGCCAATTTCCAAATTGTCCTGTGTTTCATCTTTCCAACATTCCTTTCTAGCGATGTGAATGTATTACGGCCTCATTGTTTCTAATGCTATTTTCTCATCTCCTATCACTCCACGATCTGTTCTTCATTTCCCGGCTGTGGGGCGAAGCTGTCCCCCACGCTGTGCGGTCCCCCCTCTGGCTGGAGAGCTCGGAGTCAATACTATCAAACGCCACGCACACAGTCAGTGAGTATCATTAGCTCAGGGGACTCGGAGCCCTTGAGGACAAGGCTCTCGGAGGTGCTGGAGGGAGCCGGATGTGGCGGGAGGAGGTCTCCTTCTGAGACCTTGAGGTGGTCGCTGCTTGTCCAGTGTCTGTGCAGCCTCACCTATCTATAAATGGGCCACGGGGCTCCTGAAGGCTACAGGCTTTGTCAGCTTAGAGATGCTGTCTTTAAAAAATAATGCCTACTTAAAAAAAAAAATCCATGCCCTGTCCCTTCTGTAGACGTCTGAAGGACAGAGTGTGCAGACGAGGGTGACGGTCTGTCACATTCAAACCCCTGCTCTGTGGGGCCCCGTGGGAACTCCTACCCTGCCCTTGCTCACCCCCCTCCCCTACGTCACAGCAGGGTCCCTGCACAGGCATGCTAGGCTGTCTTTGGCTCTTCCTGCTCAGCACTCTCTGCCTGCCACAGGGCCTTTGCACATTCTGCTCTTGCAGCTGGGAAGATCACCCCCGACCCTGCCCGTTCCAGCTGCTTTCTTGTCCTCAGATGTATCTTCTGCCCCCTACTTGCCCCCCACAGGACTTAACAAGCCTGTAATGGTTCGCTTCCTCTATCCACCAGTTTCTTTATGGCTGCCTCCCTGCTGGAATGAAGGTCCAAGGGACAAGGATAAGGCCTAGACGGGTCACTGCCACTGCCTCCCTGGTTCCACACTGTGTGCCTCCCACCGACTTTTGTCCAGCAAATCACTCACAGTTCCCCAGCCAGAGCCAATCTTCAGCTTCACCTTGAGCTTTGATGATCTGGCCAGTGTGAAAGGATCAGGAGTTCCAGGTGGCCCCTGCCCAGGATGTTGCTGAGGCTTTTGGGTCTGCCTCACCCTTGCAAGCTCCCCTCAGGGTTCTCCCAGGCCCTCTCCTAGGTGACTGGGGCACTAATTGCTCTTTGAGGGCCTTAATTACTGGTCATGGCCCTCCACCGCTAAGTAGCAGCATTAAAATAGAGTAAATGTTTTCATTTTCTTGAAAAGTTCACATATACAAGAGGAAGTGCTGCTGAGCAGGGACAGGCCGCGCTGGACACCCCCTGGGCCTTGCCTGGGAACTGCCATGGTCCTGCCTTCCTGCGCCTTCCTTCCCCCAAGGCCCAGCAGTGGAGCAGGGCGCAGGGCCTCCCGGGCTTTCCCTACCCCCAGCATGGCCACCCTATTCTGGTTGCATCTCTGCAGTGCCATTGCACAGCGCAGGTGGGGAAGCCCTGGTTGAGTGACCTTGCCAGGGCCTCTCCAGATCTGGGGGTCCCCACGTGGGTCCTCTCACCCACTCGAGCAACTGCTGAGGCCAAGGCCCCTGGACCCGCCCGTGTGGACCAGCCACCCCGCTCTTTGTCCAGCGCTGAGTGGGCTTGGAAGAAGGGAGGTCGCACTCGGAGCTACCATACTGGTGGTCGTGGAAAAGTGAAAAGCTTGTGAGGTTTTCAGTGGCCAAGGGGTCCAAGTGGGACCCGGGAGCACAGGGGTCGGTGTGTCTCAGTGTGAGGCTGGGGGGGCTGCGGGAGGGCCTAGGCGCATCCCCGAGGTTCCACGAGGCTCGCTTGGTCCAGGAGGAGGCTGGGCGAGGGACAAGTTCGCAGAAAGCCGTAGGTGCGCTTGTG